>JAHKKF010516191.1:0-15111 GCA_019740295.1 Labeo calbasu
AATGTATGTATTTATTTTTCATTGTGCTTGTGAATTATATTTAAACAATGATGATTCCTATTTGCTATTTGTTGCATCATTTATTTACACCCTTTTCCACAGGTAATGTTTGTTCACATAACCTTTCAAATATCCACACCCTCTTTATCTCCAAAAGTGCGAAAAAAATAATCCAGAAAACATCTTATGAAACATATTATTATACACGCATTCACCCAGTGGACGTGAACAGACATGCACTGGAACAACCAACATCATCCCTGGGGTTGATCCTTCCAGAGGCTTTACTTGAGTATTCGAAGGTGTGAATCACTGCTTTCTGAGGTAAAGATGAATCTGTTTATTATAAAACAGCAACAACAAACATTTAATGACTTCATTCAGCTTGTGACTCCTCTAAAACATCACCACAGTACTGTACACGACGATCCGACTCCTCCCATTACAAGCTCATATAGTACAGACGATAGTGGGAGGTACAAGCAAACGCCATTCTCTCTTCACACAGCAGCTGTACAGTCTGTCTTTTACTTTAACTGTAAAAGATGGCAGAAGAAGAATCTGGTATTTTCGTCAACCAGGAGCAGTTCAGCTGTCCCATCTGTATGGACCTTCTGCGGGACCCCGTGACCATTCCTTGCGGACACAACTACTGCATGGAGTGCATTAAGAGCTTCTGGGAGCAGAAGAACCAGAAGAAGGTGTGCAGTTGTCCAGAGTGCAGACAGACCTTCTCCCCGAGACCCGCGCTCAACAAAAACACACTGTTTGCTGAAGTTGTTGAGAAACTGAGACAGACTGGAATCCGTTCACAGGCGATACCTGGAGATCAAAATGATGAAGTCATAGCAAAAGAAAAGCAGGACCTCGTCATGTTCTGTCAGGTGTGTCTGACTTCTCTTCCGACTTTAAATGTGTGTGCTAAAACTTTATAACTAAGCCTGACATATTAACTTTAATTAATAAGGCATTAAAAGATCAGTATATGTAAATACGTTGACCCTCAAAAGTATTTTATCACTTAATCCTCAAATGTTTGAATATAATTGCGATATATAACAAAATATCAAACTAAGCAGGATTTGATTTAGCACAAGAAGATAGCACAAGTACATCATACATGTCAACTTTAAATTATTAAACATGGATAAAATTATTAAATAGATAAAATATGTGTTTTAGTAGATATATACTACCAGTCAAAAGTTTTTGAACAGCAAGATTTTTTTTTTTGAAGTCTCTTCTGCTTACCAATCTTGCAAAACAGTACAATTTTGAAATATTTTTACTGTTTAAAATAACTGTTTTCTATTTTAATATATTTTAAAATGGAATTCATTCTTGTGATCAAAGCAAAATTTTCAACATCATTACTCCAGTCTTCAGTATCACATGATCCTTTAGAAATCATTCTAATATGCTGAATTGTGTTTCAAGAAACTTGATTTTTTTTTTATTATTATTATTACAAGTTATTATTATCATTATTATCAATGTTTAAAATAATTAAGTAATTTTTTAGGATTCTTAACATAAAGTTCCAAAGATCAGCATTTATCTGAAATAAAAAGCTTTTGTAACATTATACACTACCATTCAAAAGCTTGGAATGAGTATAATTCTAAATTATAGAAATTAATAATTTTATTTAGCAAGGATGCTTTAAATTGAACAAAAGTGATGATAAAGACATTTATAATGGTACAGAATATTTCTATTTTAGATAAATGCTGTTCTTGTCAACTTTCTATTCATCAAAGAAACCTGAAAAATTCTACTCGGCTGTAATAATAATAATAATAAATGTTTTTTGAGCAGCAAATCAGAATATTGGAAAGATTTCTGAAGGATCATGTGACTGGAGAAATGATGCTAAAAATTCAGCTTTTAAATTTGAAAGCTTCTGAAAATCCCAGGAATAAATTACATTTTAAAATATATTCAAATAGAAATCAGTTATTTTAAATAGTACAAATATTTCAAAATGTTACTGTTTTTACTGTGGCTTGTTGAGCGGAAGAGACTTCTTTAAAAACATTAAAATTGTACTGTACATATAAATATATAATGTTATATATAAAACACACGCAAACAAAAAATTCAAGCAAATAGATACAGTTAAAAATATGTATGTTGAATATATATTTTGAATACATTTTTCAATGTAAATGTTGATTTGGTTAGTAAATGTATTGAGTAGGGTTTCATTTTTATAAATATGATGAATTATTATTAATTTATAAATATTGCTTTAGGGGGGAGTCACACAATGACGTCACACATACTCAAAAAAGTCATGAACATATATACAGTAAAATAAAATCCTTGAATATGTATTTTGAATGAATTTGTTTAGGGTTTCTGTTGGGGTAGTTGCACAATGACATGCTTTTTCCATTATAATAATTAATATATATCTGTTTGTTTGTTTTTTTTGGCTTTATTATGATAAAAGGACAGCTTCTGATTTTTTTTCATGTCTCAATTTTTTTTTTTTTTTTTTGCTTTAAACAAACAGGGAACATTAATAGCATGTACATTATATTATACTTTATTGAAAATATTGTATACAAAGTGATCAGCTAAATAATTAACACAGAAATGAAAAATTTGCTCACCACAGAAGCAGTTAAAAAAAAAACAGAACAAGTGTTACTTTACCTCTCACAAAGGCTGTATAATAAGGAAATAACAAAAGAAATCCAGTAACTTCTTGAAAAAGAAACTGGATGACCCTAATGAAGGTTTGAAAGCAGGTATTTTAAATGTATAATTCAACTTTTATGTGTTGTTATTATTATTTATTATACATCACATGCTGCTGGATTTCATTTTGTTGTTTCCAAAATGTATTTATGTTGTTTCTTCATGTATTTATCTTCTGATCTGCAGCAAGAACTTAAGCAGTCACAGAGGAGATCCCAGCAGGTCATAAAGAAGCGTGAGACAGAGCTACAGGATCTGAGTCATGCCATACACTCTCTCAGGGTAAGTCTATTGCAGCCAGGTGGAAATTCTTAATGCACACGTGGGAAAGTGTGGGACAACTCATGACTTCATAATACTTCATAATTAAGAGACAGATTCTCAGAGAGAAGTGAGAGACTCATCACTTCTCTGGTTCTGTATGTTGTCTAACAGAGCTCTGCCCAGGCAGCAGTGGAGGATACGGAAAAGATCTTCAGTGAGCTGATTCAGTTCATTGAGGCTCTGTGTTTTGAGGTGACAGAGATTATCAAAACAAAGGAGCAGATGGAATTAGACGAGGCACATGGATTTATGGAGAAACTCGAGCAGGAGATCGCAGAGTTCAAGAGGAGAGACGCTGAATATGACACGCTTGCACGCCTTGATGATAAAACTCAGTTCCTGAAGGTAACGTCAGTGCTTATGGGCATCACAGTACATGTCATTTGTGATTTTGGTCTGAGAGAGTTTATTATATTCCTCAGAGTTATGAAACACTGTGTAGTCAGCCGGAATTGGTGACCTCTCCCGCAGTTATAGTCAATCCAGACTTCTGTTTTGAGACCGTGTCAAGAAAACTTACATGTCTGAGTGAGGACATTAAAGATCTGTGCCAGAAGAAATTGGAGAAATTATCAAATAAAGGTAAGGCATTATCTGAACATGTAAACAAATTTTTTTTAATAAAATAGCAGTGTATTTCAGGTTAATAATTACATTTACATTTAGTTATTTGGCAGAGGCTTTTATCCAAAGCAACTTACAAATTAGGACAATGGAAGCAATTAAAATCAACAAAAGAGCAATGATATGAAAGTGCTATGACAAGTCTGAGTTTATAATAATAAAAAAACAGATAGAATATAAAAAGAATAGAGCAAGCAAATGTTAGAGGCCTTTTTTGTTATTTGTTAATTGTATAATAAATAAGAAAAACAAATAGACAGAATGCAAAAAGGATAGAGAGCTAGTGTTAGTTTTTTTAAGCAAACAAGTAGTTAGTAAATGAATAGAGTGCAAGTCTAAAAGGGGCATTACATAACAGCAATTTCATCATAAAACTTCTGTTGTGTCTCACAGGTTAATGACAGCTTTATAATGTGAATTCACAGTAAACAAGAGCAGTAAATGATTGCTATTAGCAGCGTTCTGCTGATGAGTCACAGTAATTTGGCAGAAAATAACCCAGCATTCATATTTATAGTACATTTTTGACTACAGCACTTCATTGTATAAAATTATCTTTAATACTTTAAATTTGTTTTTTAAAGCGTGTTTTCAGTGTGATTAATAAACCAGAATCTGATTCATTATTATTGGATAAAACTGCTAAAGTCTTTTTTCTTTCTTAATTTTACAAAATTAACGATAAACCACTAAAAAATCAATAATCAACAGCAGGGCCCTATAAAATAATTTTATTTTTTGTTTTAATTTTCTAGACTCTGTTTTAATGGTTAAATAAAAAAAAAATATTAATAAAGAAGCATGTCTAATTAATTGAAATTTTTTCCATTTTATTTGTTTCATTAAATTTAATTAAATATATTAATTAAATCAAATTAACTTTTTTTTTTTTTTTTTTTCAGAAATACTGTGTTGTGTATTTCCATTTGTCTGGTGAATAAATACTGTTAAACAATTTCTCTAGTAAATATTCCTTAACAAAACAATATTTTATTTATAATTTTATTATTATAAGTAGTAGTAGTAGTATCATTACATTAAGTAGTATATTTCTGTCACACATTCTTCTAGTTAAACCGAACTTTTATTTTAATGGGTTGCTTTGAACATGCAGGATGCATATTACAGTTTATAAAACGGATAGTTCCGGTCCTTGATTCTGATTGGTTGAGCCGTATTTAAAGCCATTGTAAATTACTCTACAAACATACACCTTTGTTTACTTCTGTGTGTTGTTTGGCAGCCACTTTGTTGCAACCACAACTGTTTCTGAGGAACCACATTGTTTGGTGGAAGAATACTGTTTTTATTAATATCATTACACTTTATTTGCTCTTATTTTGTGAAACCTCACTACGTATATGGAATAACCGTTTTATAAAAGCAATAAGCCCCGTGAAGCAGTGGTTTATGGTGAATTTATAACAGCTAAGAGGCATTGTTAGGCACAACACAAAGCTTCATTATTACTTTATTTTGCAGTTTAATACTGACAGACACTAGTCCATATTACGTTTTGATTTAAGTGTACAGACTTACTGTTGATTTATTGACCCAAAATTTCAGCAAATTCCATGACATTACGTATTATACAGTAAATTTTATTTCTATGACTGGATTCTGTGATTCTGTCCACATTTTCCGCATCGTCGAAATCATAGGCTCCTACAATATTTCAAAAGGGGTTATGCGCAACAGACTTCCCTATTCTGCTAAACTGGTCTCGTTGCTTCCCACGTTTTGCATATGCCTCGTTAAATATGAAGCTGATTTACTTAAGATGCCTTCAAAGTAGACACTGAAGATGATCATAACCAATGTCCATCACATATGTTTTTTTTTCTTTTCACTAACATTTATATATAAAAATCGAATAAAACATCTACAATAAAAAACAGTTAGCTCGTTTAACTGATTACCTTAAAAGTCCATCGATATCACCATTAGCACGTTCTCCGACAAGTGGAAGTGATGAGACCTGTTTTCTGGGTTTGGTCAGGTGACGTTCCACATATACTCTATTTAAATTCATTATAATATGAAAAATATTATTATTTACAAGATGGCAAATGGATACTACGTACATGTGATAAGGTCATGTTAGAATGTTTTATACAGTATATTGTTAAAACAATTAACATTAAATAATTTAAAACTGAATGATTAATTTTAGTTTTTCTAACATTGCATACTGTTGTTTGTAATGTTTATGAACTTACTATTTTTACAGAACTGTCAGTATTCATACAGTATTCAGTAAATACATGCAATTATTCCAAGCACTATTAAACATGAAAAGAAACTGAAATAAAGTAAAATAAGTATGAAAGTTTAAAACACCTGCACTGTTTATATTTTGTCTTATTAGTGACACACCTGAAGTTCATTCCTACCCCTGAACCTAAAATCAGAGAGCAGTTTTTGGAATGTGAGTAACACACACACACATGCAATCAAATATGCAACAGAAATCAATACAATCAACAACAGAATTACTGTCCATGTTAATTAATCCATGTTTTGTGTCTCTGGATTTCAGATTCAGGTCCACTGACTCTCGACCAGAACACAGCTCACAGAAACCTAAGCATTTCCTCAGAGACTGGCGAGATGACGTGCAGCAAAACCTCTCTGTCCGTTCCTGACCATCCAGAGAGGTTTGACAGCTATTACCAGGTCCTGTGCAGGGAGAGCGTGTCTGGTCGCTGTTACTTCGAGGCAGAATGGAATGGGAAGGGTCCAATGCACATCGCAGTGTCCTACGAGGGTATCAGCAGGAAAGGAAAGAGCACCATGTGTGCATTTGGACACAACGCCCAGTCCTGGAGTCTGGTGTGCTCTGAGGATACGTATGCATTCTGGCACAATGGACGGGAGACTAAGATTCCCAAAATGCAATGGGTCCGCAGGATCGGTGTTTATGTCGATTTCTCGGCAGGGATTTTGGCATTCTACAGCATCACAGAGTCAATGAATCTAATCCACAGAATTCGGACTGCATTCACTGAACCGCTCTATCCTGGATTCAGAATTAACATCGGGTCCAGTATGAGACTTTGTTATCCACTTTAATGGCACAAAATGAAGTTTATTTAGTGCCCGAGCAGTTGCAATGACATTGAAGAACCATTTTTGGTTCCCCAAACAACCTATTAGTGATCAGATCATAAAAGAACAATTTTCCAAATCTAAAGAACTTGTTTAGTGAAGGTTCCATGGATGTTAATGCTTCTTAATGGAACCATCAATGCTAATAAAGAACCTTTATTTTAAGAGCATAACCTCAATACTTAAATGGTGGATAAATAAGGTTGCCAGGTTTTCTCAACAAAACCTGCCAAAATGCTACTCAAAACTAGCCTAATCGCTTTTTAGAGGCGCTAACTCGGTAAAAAAACGTGTTCCGGGGGTAAAATACACATTTTTTGGTGGGGTATCCCTGGTAAAATCTACATTCCTGGGGCTAAATATCACTTTATTGGGGTCGCTTCAACCCACAGACGTGAAACACAACCCGCAGCAACAGTGTTAAACTATCCCAATTCCGCAGGAAATGCACAGACTTGGCAACACTGCGGATAAATATATAAATATAAATAATTTAGTGCTGTTGTAGTTTTTTGTAAATATTTATTATTTTAGTGCTTTTGTAGTGTTTGTACTTGAGTTTAGATGTATGAGATTTTGTTATCCTCTTTAATGGCATGAAATGAAGTTTATTTAGTGCCTGAGCAGTTGCAATGACATTGAAGAACCATTTTTGGTTCCCCAAACAATCTTTAAGTGAACAGATCTTAAAAGAACAATTTTTCCAAATCTAAAGAACCTTGCTCAGTGGAAAGGTTCCATGGTTCTTAAAGGTTCTTCATGCAACCTTTGGAATAAAGAACCTTTATTTTGAGAGTGTTATTTCTGGTGCTCATAAATATAAATATAGTGGATAAACAGAGTTGCAAGGTTTTCATAACAAACCCCGCCCAGTTGCTACTTAAAAGCAGGGGTGTAAAAAAACGCGTTATGGGGGTAAAATACAATTTGTCTGTGGTAAAATTCTTATTCTAGAGGCTAAATATCACATAACTGGGGTCGCGTTAATCTGCGGACATGAAAAACAACCTGCGGCAACAGTGTAACCCAATTTTGCGGGAAAAACGCAGACTTGGCAACACTGCAGATAAATATCATTTTTAGTCACAAACTGATACATTTTCAGCTTCTGGAACCGGAACTAAAATAAGTGAACCTATATTTACAAAATTATTTTGTTTTAGTGTTTTTGTAGTTGTTGTTGTAGTTGTACATATAAATTATTTTTTCTGCCTTTGTGGTTGTTATATTTATTCAAATATATTTGAATTTAGATGTTTGAGACTCTGTTATCCACTTTAATGGCATTAAATGAAGTTTATTTAGTGCCTGAGCAGTTGTTAGAGACTTAAGAAAAGAAGTATGAGAGGCCAAGTAACACTTTACAATAAGTTTATCATCATTATCATTTATCAGCTAACAATATAAAATGCTTCTAACATTTATCAATCTAAGTTAATGTTCATTTTATATTTACTGTTTTATTGATCAAATCAAAAGTTTAATAGGTATCATGAACTAACAATGGTCATCATAAATACTGTAACAAACGTGCATTGTTCATTAACACATTTACTAACGTTAAGCAATGGGATCTTACTGTAAGTTTTACTCTATAAAGGACCAACACAAGCTCATGGCAATTTGTAACTGTTTTACATTTTGGCAAATTGGTGGCTAATTTCTATTCGTACATTTTCATACGATCATTTTCATACAACATTTATTTATTTTTTTATTTTTTGCTTTTAAATTGCATGTTTTTGTACAGATCATTTTGTATGGATTTATACTTTAATCACTGTTACGTTTTTACTGTAAATGTTAGATTTTGCTGGGTGTGCTAACTATAAAAATGTTTTCTGAAACCTGGTATAGATAAAAAGCCATAATCAATGTTTTTTTAACTCTAACTTTTGTTTTTTATCTCTGTTGAAGTGTTTTTGTATTCATTGCCATTATCACTCTTAAAAAATAAAGGTTCCAAAAGGGGGGTTTTTGCACCAGTGCTGTTGAAGAAGCATTTTTGGTTCCCCAATCAACCTTTCAGTGAAGTTTTTCCAATTTTCCAAATCTAAAGAACCTTGTTTAGAGAAGGTTCCATGGGTGTTAAAGGTTCTTCATGGAACCATCAATGCTAAAAAAGAATCTTTATTTATAAGAGCGTAACCAATAGCATCTGATGCTCATAAATATGTTGGATAAATACCTGTTTCATTCACAAACTGATGAATTTACCATGTGAGTTTATCTGTATTATAAAATAAGTGAACCTATATTTACAGAATGTTCTTTTGTAATGCTTTTGTACTTGTTGTAAATACATATTATTGTAATGCTTTTGTAGTTGTTTGTAAATATATATTTGAATTTATATGCCAGTAAAATATTTAACTTTAAATCCAAAATCTTCTTGACATTTAAAGGTGCCCCTTTTTATGTAAAATAAGTCTCTGTGTATGTTAAGTTTTAGCTCAAAATACCCCACGGATATAGCTGGTTTCATAGCTTGTAAAAATCGCCACTTTTAGGGTATAAAACACATAATTTTTGTGTTTGTTCCTTTAAATGCAAATCAGCTGGTGTTTCCGGCCCCCTTTTCAGAAGAGGGTGGAGCTTCAAGAGCTCATGCTCCGGCATAAACAAAACAGGAAAATCTCCCGCACTGAAAATGTCAGAAACTCAAAAAATCAAAAGCCCACTTGCAATGCCTCTTTGGCGCTGACATTGTATATCTCCAACAGCTTCAGCAAGAGAACAGTAATGGCGGACTGCTGCTTCTCACTTAGGGCTGTGTCTTTGCTAATAGGGCAGAGATTGTCACAAATGGGTGAGACGATGACGTGTACGTAGGGAGAAATCTGGAATTGCGTGTTCAGAGAGACTGTTTATGATTTATTGGGATTATTAAAAAATGAGTAGGTGGATTTTTCCCATTATACATTGGTTGTTTTCACACACTGTGGCCACACAACTGCGTTCAAACACCTTATAAAAGTGATTTTGCATAATAGGTTTCCTTATATTATAATATTTACAGTACGGGCCTGTTAATAAACAAAAAGCATAAGAAATGCAACACAATTTTATGTGTTTATTTGAAAAAACAAACAAAAACATTTAACCCATTTCCATACATTACACAACATAACTGCAACAGCTTTACATTCATCACAGATTCAGACATTAGTCTTCATTCTTAAAGGCGGTGTGTAATTTTTGCACAAATGGAATTGCAAAAATGATAACTGTTTTAAAATAGATCTGTTACTGGTCAAAAACAGACAGACACAATAGTATTCACACAACAGTTGAACCAGTGTTGCTGTGTCGGGCTGGTTGTTTTTTCACATTAACTTTCACTGTGCTGTTTAATATCAGAAAATGACACACTTCAGCTTTACATAAAGAGATAAAGTGTAAATTGCATTTAACTTTTATTCAGGCAGAAAACCTCGCAATGCATTTTCTTCATCTGCATTTATATACACAAACAGGAATGAAACTAAAGCTTAAAATCCATATAACTTCAATAACACAGTATTAAGCACAAATCTATGCATTTGCTTCCACAGTCAGACCATGTTTTACTAGATGACGTTAAGTTAAATATAGTAAATAAAACTGTTAAAGGGTTACTCCACCCCAAAATGAAAATTTTGTCATTAATGACAAAGCGGGTCATTCCAAACCCGTAAAAGCTTTGTTCGTCTTCGGGACACAATTTAAGATATTTTGGATGAAAACCGGGAGCAGGTAAAGACCACTGTCAAGACCCAGAAAAGTATGAAAGACATCGTCAAAATAGTGGACAATTCGTCTCCTCTGTGTCAACGCAGCGCCATTTTGGAGAATATCAGCTGGACGCAAACTGCGTACGCAGTTCTGTGTCAGCCGCACCGCACGTATACGTATATTTACGCTTTGATTTGAACGAAAACAGCGTATCCGGCGTACGCCGTTTGCGTCCAGCGGATAGCGCCATTTTGGAGACTACGCTGACGCGGAGGAGGCGTTATTTTTTTTCTTTGCGTACGAAAAATATTCTCGTCGCTTCGTAAATTCTGATTGAACCGCTGATGGCGGACTATTTTCACGACGTCTTTCATACGTTTCTGGGTCTTGACAGTGGTATTTACCTGGACAGTCACAAGCCTACCGGTTTTCATCCAAAATATCTTAAATTGTGTTCCGAAGACGAACGAAGCTTTTACGGGTTTGGAATGACATGAGGGTAAGTGATTAATGACAAAATGTTCATTTTGGGGTGGAGTAACCCTTTAACATTGAGTCCATAGCTGCCGGTTCATTTGCATTGATAATATATAGTCAATCCCTAATTACAGGGACAAAGCCTCACCAGCATCTTACTGGACACGGTCATACAATATTAAAACTGAACAATTTCTATGCAAGGCACTGTACTGTAACTGATATGAATGTACACGTATATGAAGGGACAGACGGCAGACTGAAAACAGAAGCTACTGTACATGTACATTCCAAAGTAAGGTGTAGTCATGATAACAATAGTGCTTTTATCTAAATACACACATTTTTATATGACTAACACATTAGTTAGGCACATCACATGTGTTTGACAAATAAAATGACTCTGAAGCACACAATGTGTCATGAACACCCAGGTAGTCTTGTTTGTTGTTGCCTAACATCTGCAAAAGGCACAGAGTGCAAAGCGGTCAAACGGGGCATAAACTGGTTTGTGTTGAACCTGTCACAACAACAGTCCATTTGATGGATTCAGATAGCCTACATATACCTCTGTAAATGTGTCTAACCAGCAATTTGAATGAAATAATGTCAATTCAAATTATTGAACACACCATTTCAAATGATTTTGAAAGTCTCTTATGTGCACCAAAGCTGCATTTATTTGATCAAAAATACAGTAAAATTGTTACAGTAATATTGTAAAATATTAAAATAGTTTTGTATTTTAAAATGTAATTTCTGTGATGCAAAGGTGAATTTCAGCAGCCATTACTATAGCACGTGTCACATGATCCTTCAGAAATCATGCTGATTTGATGCTCAAGAATCATTTGTTATCATTATCAACTGAACTTATTGACCTCAACTTTTGAACAGTAGCTTTAACATAAGGTTTGATATTTTACAACTAAATACATTTAAATTTTCATGTAAATAATATGTAAATACATAGGTCAAAATTAGAGATCAATCTATAAATACTTGATATTTTGATCTTTATCACTCAAAATTTGACGGAATATCAGCTGTAGGTATACCACTGTTTGACAACATGCTTGACAAAATAACCAGAGAATTTCAACCAAAAACATTATTTTGTGAAAAAGTGATCAAAATTAGAGAACAGTCACCACTGTAGCACAAAAGAAAATTACAACTAAAATTTTGGAGGGTTACAGCTGTCAGAAATTTGTGGGAAGTGTAGAGGCCCTTGCGTTGAATGATTTCAGCACGTCTGTGGCCACAGGACATCACTAGTTTCTCAGAATGCGCTGGTGTGATCTTGGTCCACTCTCTTTGATAGTTTGGTAACTGTAGTGGGTTTCTTAGCCATAGCTTTGTCACCAATTGATTATTTCAGTGCTCTTAACTTCAAGGAACTGCTTTACCTATTTTGCAGTGTGATGGGGGCATTGTCTTGCTTGTAGATAAGGAACTGCATGTTGCTGAAGGAGGTTCTGATAAACATTTGCTGTATAAAAGGCCCAACTCCTGTTGCAGAAAACATCACCCAAACCATGACACTTCCTCCTCCACCTTTCACTGACTTCTTTATGCACTTGCTGCCAGTTAAATAGGGTTTCATATAATTAAGGAAATTAGCACCAGGTGCCAGACTGACACCAATAACTTGGAGGTATCTGTAAGTGTTCTCTAATTTTGATCATTTTTTTTCATCTCATTTAAGTTTTTTATACTGTGCTTCAGAATACAGTTAATTTAAGAATTATGCTTCATTAAAAACTTTATTAAAAACTGCCCTTCTATTCCTGTTAGGATAACTTCAACTAGGACTAAGCAATGACCTTTAAAATTTTGGAAATTGTAGGTTGTTCTCTAATTTTGATCTCCACTGTATATATATTACAGCTGTATTACACATAGTCACAGCTGTATCCAGTGCACAGATTAAATACTCCACTATATACATTGTCAATCAGTATGAAACCGGAATATGTGTTTGTGAGACACTGAGTCATTAACAAAATACTTGTACAACATGCATGACCACATTCTGTGGTGGTGCTGGGTGCGTTTAATTTAGGCTCTATTTAAACAAACAGCAACAGAACTCTGAATCTACAGCCAGGTGACAGCATAATTAGCATAATTATTCACACCAGTTAAATTGTAAAAGTGTACTGTAAGAGATTGTGCAAGAACAAGTTGATACATTCACACCCAGCTCAGGAGAAAAGGGTGAGGATGGCTGTTAAAATCGAGAAATCAAATATTTCGTGATAGAGTGTTTCATTGAGAAAACAGTGCCGTAACATCAAGAAAATATCCCTTCTGTTTCCCATTTTGTTCATTTAAACTCGCATATCATTTTTTTTTTTTCTCATTCCTCAACCATGCAAAGTGTAACATACGCACAGGCATCTGTAACAAAAATATTCTCTAAACATCATATACCTGTATCTAAGCTAAAACTAGCACAACAAAGATTAAAAAAGACAATCTAGAACAATAACGATCAGGAGGTAATCCAGTACCTGAGAGCAGGTCATTGCTGCTGGAGTCACACATTAACCGAGGGTTTTGCATTGCATTGTGGGAGTATAACTCCACTTTGTTGCAGGAAGGTCATCAGAGTGTGGTGAGGTTTTCTGCTAGGTAATATAGGCTGTATCCATTGCATACGATACAGCAGAGGTTACAAAGAGAGGACAGCAGGTGATACAGCCACAGCCGACCGCTTAGCTTTTTATACTTGGTATCTGTCTCGCAGAGCTTGGCGTAGGCTTCCCGATTGGACGAGAGTCCGATGTCTTGACCCAATCCACAGGCCTGCTCAATCAGGTGCATGTCCGCCATGATTTCCGAGGTCATCTGACCAAACCACTGAGCATTCACCGCCGCCACAGTCACACAGACGAAGAAAATGAAAATCTGGAGGGGGAAGAAAAAAAAAAGTGGTAGAATCAAGTCTGTCACCTTACATTAGGTTAAAAGGTTAGTAGACCCAAAAATCATATTTTTTCACTCTGTGGTTCCAAACCTGTATGGCTTTCTTTCTTTCATTTAAAGGGGACATCAGTTGCAAATTTCACTTTTACATGGCATTTGCATATAAATGTGTCTTACCCTACAATGATAAAAATGCATTCACTTCCTTTTTTAATTGCTAAAAAACCTAAACAGTCTCAATTATCAAGCTGCTTTGATTTTCTGAGCGGTATGACATCATATTGCTCAAGCTCAGCCCACAACCGCTGACAGACTGTCCCGTATTAGCATATTTCTGCCATTTCTCTGCACTCAAGCAGCTGTAGCAATAAAAATGTCTCGTAAATAATGCAGGTGTTTTGCAATTGGATGTAAAAGTGAACATAAAAGTCAAAAATGAAAGAGAGGGGCGGAGTCAACAATAGCTCATTATCATTTAAAGAGACATGCACCGAAACTGTGAACAGAGCTGTTTTCGACGAGGTAAACAGGGTGTTGTTTAACTGAAGTATGTTGCAGACATTTCATGAAGACCCTAAAGAATCATACCAATTTGTGGAAACTAGTTACTAAACTAGAACTAATTTGAAGAATGTGCTGCTCACACTTTTACAATGAATGTGGACTGAAGCTTACAAGCAATGTTTTGAAGTCAAAAATATCTTGATAAATTTATCTCCAACAGGTAGACTGTATTCGATAGACTGGAGTGGTGTGGATCACTTGTGGATTATTGTGATGTTTTTATCAGCTGTTTAGACTTTCATTCTGACGGCGCCCATTCACTGCAGAGAATACATTGGTGAGCAAGTGCTGCAATGCAAAATTCCTTCAAATCTGTTCAGATGAAGAAACAAACTCATCTACATCCTTGATGGCTTGAGGGCAATTTTAAATTTCCTTCAGAATGCACATCATATGACTTCAGAAGACTTTAAATATAACACTCAAGTCATTTGGAACACTTTTATGAAGCTGTTGTGTCCTTTTTGAAGCTTGAATGCTCCAGTCCACATTTATTGTAATTGGAACGAAAAGCACATTTTTCAAAATATCTTCCTGTTTTTTTGTTTTACAGAAGAAAGTAAGTTCTAGAGGTTTGGAACGACATGATGGTCATTCTTAAAGTGCCCCTATTATGGATTTTTGAAAATTACCTTTCATGATGGTGTGTAACACAGCTCTAAG
>JAHKKF010516192.1:2994-27676 GCA_019740295.1 Labeo calbasu
CTTATTTTAGTTGACTGAACTTAAAATTTTAAGGCAGCAGGGTAACAAATTATTTTAAGCTGACTCAACAAATTGTGTTTTTTATTTTTTACAGTGAAACAACCTCATCTACATCTTGGATGACCTGAGGGTGAGCACATTTTCAGCTAATTTTCATACGCACTTTAAAAATTTTCGCCAGTTTCAACTTAAGTTCAGCAGCTGCCTTAAAATTTTAAGTTAATTCAACTTAAAAGTAAACGTCATTTCAACTCACTACAATAAAATAAGTTTAAATGACTTGTACTTTTAAGTTGATTTAACTTAAATTTTTAAGGCAGCTGCTAAACTTAAGCTGCAACTGGTGTGATGAAGAGTGTCAGACATCTTTAAAATTTGTTACTGGGGACTCCAGGCAACCTGACGTAAGATACAACACTAAAGCACGACACACTAACACACACCCTATTCTGTCAAAGGCACATTGAACTGAACTCAAAGTACTTGACGAATATTGCGATAACCACTACGTTGTCATCAATAATTCCCCAGGTTTCAAAATATGTTTGTTTCGACCCTAGAAAAAACTGTGTACACTTCTAAACGCGAACTCATTCACTTGCTGCGTAACTGATTAGGAATTGATATCGGACAGACTAAAGTAAACAAGTTCAGTTGTAGCCCTTCGCAAATGTTAATATGTTCTAAACCCCTCAAATAGGCGAGAGCTGAAATCGTTCTGTTGATGCCAGCTCGATATTTACACATTGTACAGCTCTGCGAGCGGCAGTCGTTTTAAATTAGCATCTTGTTTACAAGCATATAACAGTAGATGGATTGATTGTACATTCAGGTGGAGGGTTTATTGTTAAAGCTCTATGAATGAATGCACAAGGTTTCTACCTCTCATTCTGTGTCTTTCTGAGTGATTATTTAAGGCACTTGCAATCCATGCTAGAATAAATAATTGTTTTTAAAGCAATGCAAATGCAAAGCAGCTGCTATGGTGCGATTCATCGTCACTAGTGCAGCGACGCTTCCGCATTATTGTGACGGGATGCATTCATCACCATGATGGATGAAGGCTGTACATCTTATGTTTTATAATGAGGTATATTTTTGACATGAAGAACTGCACAATTATGCACTTGTTTGAATACTTTTCTCAGAATTACGAGTGAACCGCACACCCTCTTGCATTCTGTGTCATCATCGTCCGTCTCACTGCCCCCTTGACCCTCATTGCTATGACTGAGGTGAGTGAGATTGTTTGTGTAACAGCAGGAGCGAGGATTTCTTCGCATCTCATTTGCCAGCTGATGAATGTTAATTTAGCACAGCCAATGGCCATATGGTTACTTCATACTTCATTTGCACAATTAGAGCATCAGAGAAAGAAACTTTCTCCAGGCTTAACTTAAAGCTCTGTTTCAAAACCTAGTGTACATTTAAGGCCACGACTCCAGATTCGTATAGAATTCGGCATTAGTACGTTACAAACCCTAGTAGAAAAAGTAATAGATTTGCAATGCACTTATACTAAGCACTATACTATATACTAAGTATAGTTCGAGTCTATTAACACATTTACTGACATATCACTCAAGACTTACTGATATAAAAAACTGTAACTAAACTTTATTTGGAGTACTACTTGTGCACAATGCACATTTCTTAATATTAAGCCTAAAATTGATGTAAATTGTTCGATCTTGAAATAATATCGGTCTTAAATGCAAAATATTTTAAATGTGCCTAAAGTATACTTGCAATAGTTCCACTTAAGCACAATCAAATATACTTAAGTATATCTTTAGTTCACTATTTTCACAAATTAGTGTGCATTAAATATAAAATTAGTTCTTCCAATTTAGCAGACTTTAAAAATACCAGTTTAGGATACTAAAAGTACAATTAAAAGTTTATTAAGTACGTAATATGTAAATATATTTGTAGTACACTTGAAATACATGTGTTTTATATACATTTTAGTATATTTATTTTTTCACTAGGGAAGGTAACAGCAATCCTCTAATATGCATAAAAACACATCCCTAGTAAAGAAGTAATAGATTTAAAATGCATTTATTTTATACTAAGTTTAGTTCAAGTCTATTAACATATTTACTGACATATTGCTCGAGAATTACTGGTATAAAAACTGGAATTAAACTTTTAATTTTGGAGTACTATTTGTGTACAATGCACATAATATTAAGCCTAAAATATGTTTTAATGTCACTATTGATGAAAACCATATGATCTTTAAATAAAATCTCTTTAAATGCAAAATATTTAAAGTGTACCTAAAGTATACTTGCAATAGTTCCACTTTAGCACAGTCACATAAATTTAAGTATAGCTTTAGTTCACTACTTCTGCACAATTAAAGTTTAGCATGAAATAAATGTATTTAAAATACATTTTAGTATATTTATTTGTCAGAAGGAAAGGTAACATCAGTCCTCTAATAAGCATAAAAACACATAACACTCCAAAAATGTGTAAATTAGTACATTTTAATTAAATTTCACTATGAAATATTTTTTTACTGTGCATTTTAGGATTGCTGTATAAATACTGCTTCAGAAATTTGCCAAAGAAGGATCCTAGTGTAAAATAAATATACTAAAATGTATTTAAAATACATTTATTTCACGCTAAGTATACTACATTTTCATTATGTACTTAATAAAAATACCATGCAATTGTAGTTTTAGTATACTAAACTGGTATTTTTAAAGTCTGCTAAATTGGAACAACTAATTTTGCACTTTAATTGCATGGAAGTAGTGAAATAAAGATATACTTAATTATATTTGATTGTGCTAAAGTGGAACTACTGCAAGTATACTTTAGGTACACTTTAAATATTTTGCATTTAAAGACCGATATTATTTAAACATCATACAAACAATATTAAGAAATGTGCATTGTGCACAAGTAGTACTCCAAATAAAGTTTAATTCCAATTTTTATATCAGTAATTCTCAAGCGATATGTCAGTAAATATGTTAATAGACTTGTACTACACTTAGTATAAAATAAATGCATTTTATATATATTACTTTTTTTTTTTTTTTACCAGAGGAGATATCTTAAATGACACTGACTACTCTTTTTGGAGAAGAATACAATGCCTGAAAATGCTGATTAGGCTATGTTTTGTAACAGAGCCCATCTTTTCCTCCCCCTCTCTTGTGAACTTTATGTACATTTCCTCTTCCAAAATAAAACTCTACTGGGAACCAGAGGCGAAATATTACAAGGGACACTGTTTAAATGTAAACAAGATATTCTAAGTATAACTCACTTAATAAACAACAAATAAATATGCCTTTTTTTTAGACCCTTTCTATTGAGTGAATTGGCTTCTTGTATTCACCATCACAAAAAGCCTTGAATAATAACAAGCCTCTAACAAGCAGGGCCTTGTGTTTTCATAAAGAGAATGAAATGATGTTTTAAGGGTCACGATCTTGAATTGGTGGTAGATTTATCTCTGAATTTTGGCACTGAAGTGAACATGCACAACACAATAAACACAACATAACTAGAGTTATTTACAGTAAATGACATTCGTTTGCTCATCGCTTAAATACATCAGGTCAGATCGAGCTCAGGAGCATTTTAAGACACAAGGATGTCTTAAAATGGGGTTTGAGCTGCGTTTAGATGTTTATTGTTGTTCTTAAGTGTAAGCAGTGACTTTTATCTCCTCCTCAGATGCTGGTCTGAAGGTCTCCGTTGAGCAGCGCGGCGTTATGCGTTTCCGTCATGACGTCGTTGACCATTCGAGTCCTGTCCTGTCGACTGTCGCTGCGCTCGATCTCATCCAAGCCGCCGACTCTTTTTAGACAAAGCACGTTTTGGAAGCTCTTCTTGAAGTTGTCCGACAAGAAGGCGTAGAGGATGGGGTTGGCGCAGCTGTTGGCGTAACCCAGCACCACCACGAAGTCAAACGTGCTCTTCAGCACAGGTGTGGTGGGAACGGTTCCGGTCACGGAGGTCACGTTGAATACGTAGAAGGGTAACCAGCATAATACGAACACCACCACTACTATAGACACCATACGGGTGACTTTGCGCTCAGAGCGCTTGCGTTTGGTGGAGCCGACGCGCATGCCGGAGGATTTCACCTTTATGACGATCAGCAGGTAGCACATGGAGATGACGATTAGCGGTAGGAAAAAACCCAAGAAAAAGGTGTAGAAGATGAAAGCGGTGTAGTAGGTGTTCTGGGGCTCCGGCCACAACATGGTACATGTCCGCGCCTCGTTTCGTTTGGTGTTCACACCGCTGTAGATCATAATCGGTAGGTTAACCAACAGCGACACGCCCCACATGCCCAAACTGATGGTTTTGGCCATGCGGGGCTTTCGCCATTTGGTGGATTTGATCGGATGCACAACAGCCAAGTATCGATCAAAGCTCATGACTGTTAAAAAAAAGATGCTGGTGAACTGGTTCATGGAGTCCACGGTCAGTACGACGCGGCATATCGCCGATCCAAACGGCCAGTGGAGCAGCGACAGCTGAATTGCAATGAACGGCAGGCTCAGCATGCACAGGACGTCCGCCACGGCCAGGTTCAAAATGTAGATATTCGTGACCGTCTTCATCTTGGCGTAGCGCAGGATGACGTAAATCACCAGGGCGTTCCCGCAGAGCCCCACTGCGCAGACGACGAAGTACACGAATGTGATGACTGCTGAACTGGTTTGGTCAAAGCCAGGGTGGGTGCTATTGTGAGGGTAGATCTCCAGACCAAAGTCAGACTCGTTTCCGGGGAAGAAACTATCGTTGAGAAGGCGGTCAGGGAGGGACATGTTGGAACTGGGCATGAACGTCCATTTTGAGCCCATTTTGAAAGTGTTTGGTAGTGTTTATTCACCAGGACAAAGCTTATGAAGATAGAGTCTGCAGTTTAATGCAAAACCTGTGTGTGTTTGTAAAAACAAGGAAATATGAGTTAACATATGAGCTTGTCATTTTAAAAATGTCACATCTGCATCTGCTTTTTTTTTGTCTTGTGAGTGTCAAGTTAATGACAAATCAAATCACTAAATTTTAAAGTAACATTACATCCCAGTACACTCTTACAATCTTTTTGAGTCTTTTCACTTGGTCAGTTCATGCATTTGAGATGAATACAAGATGCGATCAAGCGTAAACACTTTCCCCAAATGGGTTTACATCAGCATACTAAAGTTTGGGAGTCCCACGACCTACATGCGAGTGAGCAATCGTGGATAGAACAATCACGAATCTCAACCTGTGTATGTGACCCTAGACCACAAAACCAGTCATAAAGCTTTCCATTGATGTATGGTTTGTTAGGATAGGATGATATTTGACCGAGACACAACTGTTTGAAAATATGGAATCTGAGGGTGCAAAAAAATCTAAATATTAAGAAAATCGGTAGGAAATTTGCAAAATATCTTCATGGAACATGATCTTTACTTAATTTCCAAATGATTGGCTATTGCTACAAATATACCCGTGCTTCTTAAGACTGGTTTTACGGTCCAGGATCACATATATCATCCCTAAATTCACAAGCAACGTATGCATTTAGAGTGCTTTCACTTGGTCAGTTCATGCATTTGAGATGAATACAAGATGCGGTCAAACGTGAACAGTTGTTTACTTGCCCCAAATGGGTTTACGTCAGCAAGTTTGGGAGTCCCACAACCCACATGCAAATGAGCAATCATGGATAGAGCAATCACGAATCTCAACCAGTAATTGATATATGGAGTAAAAAATTTCATGCAATAGAAAACGTGACCCTGTACCACAAAACCAGTCTTCAGTAGTTCGGGTATATTTGTAGCAATAACCAACAATACATTGTATGAGTCAAAATGATTGATTTTTCTTTTATGTCAAAAATCATTAGAATATTAAATAAAGATCATGTTCCATGAAGATATTTTGTAAATTTCCTATGTAAATATAACAAAATTAATTTTTGATTATTAATATGCATTGCTAAGAACTTCAGTTGGACAACTTTAAAGGTGATTTTCTCAATATTTAGTTTTTTGCACCTTCAGATTACAGATTTTCAAATAGTTGTATCTCAGCCAAATATTGTCCAATCATAACAAACAAGATAAAATATGTCAATGGAAAGCTTATTTATTCATTGTTATTGACCCTGGTTTTGTGGTCCAGGGTCACAAATGTGAATTCTGACATATTTGCATATTGCGAGAGAACAGTAGACTGGATTTATATCTGTTCTGCTGAGGCACATACAAATACAGCAATATGCAAAATAAAAATTTGACACATTTATGTGGCCAAGTGAAAACGGAACTCATGAAGTGACTAAATGTAAACAGCCCTTTTGATCAAAACTGATTATGGATCCAAAGACATACGTTTGTCACATGCCCCGCAATTTTAAGGTCACGAGCTGCAGGATTGTCACTTCTGCTTACAGGTCTGATCTGCAACTTTGAATAAACAAGGACTTTACCTTGTCTGTCTGGTTTCTACAGCTCATTGACTTTTGCCCTAGCAAATATTGGTTTAATTGATCTTTACTGAGCAAACACCACAACTATTTGATCTTGCAGAGATCATGATGATGCAGACAATGCAGATTTAATTTTGCTGTACAGCTCATCTAAGGCTCAGATTAATGAATTAATACAAAAGTGAAGTGCTGCAGTGTTGTTCTGGCGTTTAGATTACAGAGATCCATCCAAATCGTGTCTGTCTTCATCCCACACAATATCACAGCATCTTAAACTGAGAATGAACAGCACTACAGAAACCCATCTGAGATCAAATCAAGTTTCCTATACACTTCACTAGACTCTCAATGACGGGTCAGTCCGCTTAAATGTATTTTATTAAGCAATTAAGTTGACAATTAAACTGTTCTTCTCTTTGTATGCTATATATATCTCTTACGTTTTTCAGCCAGTACACGACATGTCTAAATAATGGATTGTTACTGAAAACAGGGAAACAAACATATTTAGACATCAACTAAAACAGACATACGACTGGTCCAACTGTAAACTGTTCTACCTTTAAACAGCTATTAATAATTTGCATGGTTATGGCATTTGCTTTTTTGTTTTCCAATGAAAATGTTAAATCATAAATAAAATACGGACAACTGCATGCCATGTGAATTACTATGTTGTAAAAATAAACAATTTTAAACCCTGCACTATTTCATTTGAATTATTTACCTGTAGTTTTTGGGCACTTTTGGAGATCCATTCCTGGAATCTTCACATGCTTCCACTGATCACCTTAATATTACCCTCAAACTGTACGAACAAGTCCGAAATCCAAGTAAGAATAAACGACACTCGGACTTGACACCTCCTGATAAGACCCCGCACGTCCGTTCGTGCGTCAGGACACCGGCAGTTCTCCTCAGATAACAAATGATCGTTATTTCTGCTGGGAATAAACTAAAACATTTGTTAAAAAGCGACTGACGCACTTCAACTTTACAAAAATAAAATTTAAGTAATGAAAAAGAAATTTCGGACGCAGCGGTCGAATTCCTTTGGTATTTTCTGTCAGAGCTGAAGGATGTCAGTTAGATCCTCGTGCGTGTGCTGCTGGAGCGCGAGTGCAGCTTCCCGCTCTGCGTGCAGATGGAGCTACTGATCCGCCGAGCTCGGGTTTCCCGCCCTCCTTGATATATCCCGCGCCTCGGACGAGATACATTAATCTAAACGACGTAAAAGGCTATATTCAGTTGTTTTTGCTGTGTGGTCTTGATAAGGATACGGAAATATGGCAGGGGTCAGTATAATTATTTATATGAATACCCCCAAACAGATGTTTAAAATTAGAACGGGTTAAAATAAAACCATGTGGGAATAAATTCAGGGACTTTAAATGAGTCGTACCATGAGAAATCATATCTTCACTTACATTTTTTGAGATAAAAGAGGTTGATGCCCTATGCTGTTGTGAACTCAGAACATGCGCCATTTATTGAAGACAAGAAGTAAAAATGACTCCTTGTAAGCACCTGAATCGGGGAACTAGTGCTAGACTTACGATTTTTAGCTGCTATTCGTAAAAAACTAAAAGAATAATAAAGTGCAGTAAAGGCAAAAATTATTTGCGATAAACCATTACGCGTATGATTCCTAGAATGAGTTAAAATGATATAACATGGCAGTTTGCAATATCAAGCAGCATTATGAACTGTTTTTGTACGGCTAAAATAAGGGTAAGGGAATGAAACAAGAAGCTTTGCACATTCAAGTTAAAAATGGGCTTGCCCACGCATACCTTTATAAATAATACATTCCCTGATAGCACACATACATCACAGAGACGTCTATCTGACGTCTGCCTTTACATCTGGAAGATGTATTTTTTAGTGTTTTCTCATCTGCTATACGTCTATAGGATGTTTCCTATCAGATGTCAAATAGACATCTATTAGATGTCTTTAAGATGTTTATGATTTAGAATGTACGTAAAACTGACATCTTACAGACATCTGTCAGATGTTTGTACACAGCAGATGCTTTCCAGATCAACTGATCTTTAACAGACATCTTGCAAATGTAAGTGTGCTTTCTGGGAAATAACTAAAGAAATAACAATGTGCAGTAAAGGCAAAAAATATTTGCACTTATCCAGTATGTGTATGATTCCTACAATGAATTAAAATTGTATAACCCATGAGAGCACATGTACATCACAGAGACACCTATTTGATGTCTGCATTTACATCTGCAAGACGTATTTTTTAGATTGTTTGCTCATCTGCAATACCTCTATTGGATGTTTCCTATCGGATGTCAAATAGACGTCTATTAGATGTCTTTAAGATGTTTATGATTTAGAATGTTTGTAAAACTGAAAGCTTACAGTCGTCTGTCAGATGTTTGTACACAGCAGATGCTTTCCAGATCAAGTGATCTTTAACAGACATCTTGCAGACGTGTGCTATCTGGGAACATGGCAGTTAACAAGCAGCGTAACAAACTGTGTTTGTAAGATAAATTAACTATAAGGGAACGACACCAGAAGCTTCGCACATTTAAGCTAAAAATGGACCCGTTCCCGCACTTACCTTAAAAATAATACATTAGCATTCCTTTGAAAGCATGTTTCTGTTGCTAAATAGCAATAATAAAAATAGCCCTGATAGCACATGTACAGATGCAGAATGTCTGTTGAAGATGACTTTATCTGGAAAGCATCTGCTGTGTACAAATATCTGACAGATGTCTTTAAGATGTCAGTTTTACATGCATTCTAAATCATAAACATCTTAAAGACATCTAGTAAACATCTATTTGACATCTAATTGGAAATGTTCTATAGACATATTGCAGATGAGCAAGTACTCTAATAAATACACTGTGCAGATGAAAACCCAAAAGGTCAAATAGATGTCTCTGTGATGTACGTGTGTTCAGGGAGGTAACTGGGACTTTTTATCACAGAATTCTCAGAATTCTTACCTCAAAATTGCTAGACATAAACTTAAGCAATTGTGAGTTATAAAGTCAGAATTCTGAGATGTTAACTCACAGTTGTAGGACAAAAGTCTTTTTTTCTCAGAATTGGACTTTATAACTCGGAACGGAGAGTTTATATCACACAATTCTAAGAAAAAAGTCAGTTTTGTGAGGTGTAGACTCACAGCTGTGAGAAAAAAGTCACAATTATCTTTTTTGTCTTTTTATTTATTTTTTGAGTGGCAGAAACCAGCTTTAATATGGCAGTTCCTTGGCTTTAAATGAACTGAAATCCTCAATCCTAACAGAAGTGGTAAACACACCAGTGGGCCTTCACCTCTGACAGCACTTAGTCAACAAGAGCAGGAACTGAGAATATATGGGATTAAAGGTCAATGACAGATAAGTCATGAAAAACCTTGATGAAAGGTAAACTGCGGTAATGACAATAAACAGACGCAACTTAAAATAAAGGGTAATAAGTCAAAATGATGAACAATTTAATTGAAACATGTATTTAAACAGAAAGAGTATCCATTATATTTGATAATAGTGAGCCTTTTTTTTTGGGTATCAACTTGTTATGAGGCTCTAACCAAATGGATACTTGCATTGTTCTCTAAAATACTGTTTTAAATTAAATTCAGGTTTCAATAAAAGGGCAACAGTGAAAGGAAATCCATTGTTCTCAAGCTGACAAAGTATACCAATGGGAAAATCTGATAGGGTTGTTAAGTGGTGTGTGGTTGAAAGAGAGAGGATTATGCATTAGTAATGAGAAAGCAAAGCATTTCTGTGTTTCTTTAACTTTGGGCACTTTCATATCCCAGTTGCTGATTTTTATTAAAACAGATTTCAACTTTCTTCTTTTTGTTACGTGAAGGTTTCATTAAAACTGGAAGCTTTTTACCATGTCTTTGTCATTTATTGTTTATACCTTTCAAAATGCTTTTTATTCCATTTATTACCATTTTATTCCAAAAATGTTTAAATGCCATTTCTTGATGGTGAATGTTATCAAACACATCATTTGAGATGGGGAGGAAATATTGGATGGTGGAAATGTTCATGACTTCCAGGAAACGACAAAATTGTATTATTCATAAAAAATATAGCCTATATGTATCGGCCTAATATCGAATAATCTGCTCTTTGAAACAATGACGGTTTGTTGAAACGACAGTCCCACCTACAGGTCGGAACAGGTACTGTTTCAACAGCTTATATAAATATCTCATAAATATCTAACATAAATATCGCTTCAAACGATGACTTAACGTTAATGGGTGTGAGCTAAATGAAAGTCTAAGGGCTGTTCACGCAGTACGTATGTGTGTGATTCGATGTTAAGTAAAATGGAAAAAGAGCGCAGGTTCTCGTAACGAGTTTTTTTTATCTTTTTGCTTTGCCCGCCCTTTTAAACACGGCGCTCGGAGGCGGCAAAACTGTCAAAAGACTTCCGCCTTGCGTCTGTTTACATAGTAAAACTATTTTAAAGCAGTGTAGCGGTATCTACAATTGCTTTAATCACTGATAAACTAAACGTAATAAGACATTAGACCTATTTGTGAAGAGAAACTTGTTTAATCTTCAAAAAATATAACGGGGGTTAGACACTAATTGGAAAAGTGCATCGCAACGTCACTGGATCACCGTCAATAAAAACGAGTAAGCATTTATTTAACATTTCCATTATGTTCCCAGTGTATGTTAGTATAAAAGCTGAATACAGCTGTTCTTGCCTTTTTAAGAACATGTTTGATTGCCAGAGAGTCATTAAAGAAAATTACTGTTTGGTTTGAATCACATCAACTTTAAATGTAATTAGTTGTCAGTTAGTTGTAAAGATTTAAAGTTAAATAGAATGCAAAATGAGGCAGTTTGTTAAATTATTATTCTTATTTTTTAATAACTACATATGGCTATCTTACTAAACTATTCATGTATATGTCACAAACCTATACATTATAGGTCTGCACTGGACATTAAAAGACCAATTAAAAGCTTTTGTCCATGTATAGGCACAGTGATAACTACTGATAATAGATGATTATAGTCAAACTGCCAAGCTAGGAGTTTAAAAGGATGTTTTCTAAGGCGCAAAGCCAAAGGTTGGGAAACAATTTATGAAACCTTTTAGACAGCCCGGGTCATCAGTAACAAAGAAGTGACAGCTGAACTAGCGGTCAGTTTTGTTGTAAAAAATGGTCAAATGTAGTGTAATCTGGAGTATTTTAAAGTGTCAACTGGATATATAATGGCAGGGTTAAAGTGAAACATTTCTGGACAAAACCGACACAAAAACAGAACTAGGAACCATTTAAATTAGTTGTTACTACACATAGTTCTGTGACTTTTTTATTCTAAGTAGAGTTTTACATAATATATATGTATTATATTTGTTATACATAATGTTATATTTTATTTGTATGCAATATGTTGATGCTGATTCTCAATTAGTAATTTTCCATTTAGATGCTAATGACACAATATAGATGCTGCCCTTTGGTCAGAGTAATGAGGGACATGATCCCATAACCTCCTGAGAGATGTTATTTAAAATTGTTTTGGTACATAATGTGCGTGAGAGCTGTTGCTAACCTTCTAATTTTGTATCTAAATCATTTTTTATAAGATTTGATGAGCTTAGATTGCATCTGCTTTATGTCAGAGGTATAAATTTTTGACAAAGCATATTCGTCATGGAGCCATGGGATACTCTTCTTCAACATTTGTACATGGGAATGAAGCATTTTAAGTGTTCTAATCTAAGCATACTGTCTCCCACCAAGTCCTGTCTCATACATATATGAGAATTCATTTAACATTTCCGTTATGTTCCCAGTGTCTGTTAGTATAAAAGCTACATCTGTTTTTACCTTTTTAGGAACATGTTTGATTTCCGAAGAGTTGTTCAGAAAATTACTGTTTGGTTTGAGTCACATCAACTTTAAAGGTAATTTTTTATTGTCAATCAGTTATAGAAGATGAATGCAAAATGAGGCAGTTTGTTAATTAAAATTTTTACTTGTGCCATTTTAATAAACTCCAGAAACTATTTATTATAATTCTATACATTATAGACTTGCACTGGACATGTGATGCCCCAGAGTCCAATTAAAAGCTTTAGTCAGTATGCATATTTATTTATTTATTTTTTAAAAGGATGACAGGTAACAATGATGATTTTAATAGAGGTGTATGTGTATGCGTTTACATATATAAATGTGTGTTCATATCCTTATTTTGATGAGAAATTTTTATGCTACCAGGTTCCCCTTTAGTCATGAATACTGAACAAGGAAAGGTATGTTACAGTCTTAAATTGCACCTTGGCTGCCTATAAAACTGCAAAAACAACACGTTTATAACATTTCGAATGTGGGCCAGATGTGGAACAAAGCAGTGTTGTGGGCTGTTTTCTCAATGCATTTCTCAGTTGCAAGCCTTCAAAGCTGTCAAGATATTAATACCAACCAGAGTCGAACTTGAAGTAGATGACAGATTTGTTTTTCTCTGGAAGTGGTTATACATTTTGAAGCAGAAATGCCTCATATTGGGTGCATGTTTGTTTCTCTGAAAGTTTAAACTGAAAACTTGCTCTTTTGACAACTTCCATTAAAAAGCTTTGAAAGGAGGTGCTCAGAGATTCATAAATGTTTAAATAGTTCAGTCTGCGCACTTGAACAAAGAGAAACACACTGTGTCATCAGCTGTGAATTTTAATGTTTATGAACAATGATAAATTACATATGTAGAAAGCAATTTGTGATCCTGGACCACAAAACCAGTCATAAGGGTCAGCTTTTTTAAACTGAGATTTATACATCATCTGAAAGCTGAATACGCTTTCCACTGATGTATGGTTTGTTAGGATAGAACAATATCCTAACAACTATTTAAAAATCTTGAATCTGAGGGTGCAAAAAAATCAAAATATTGAGAAAATCACCTTTAAAGTTGTCCAAATGAAGTTCTTAGCAGTGTATATTACTAATCAAAAATATGGCTGTAATATATTTATGGTAGGAAATGTACAAAATATCTTCATGGAACATGATTTTTACTTGATATCCTAATGATTTTTGGCATAACAGAAAAATCGATAATTGTGACCCATACAATGTATTTTTGGCTATTGTTACAAATATATCCACGCTACTTAAGACTGGTTTTGTGGTCCAGGGTCACATACAAACTCCCCTCCAAAAATATGTTTTGGATGATTATGTGCAAATATTCTATACATGCAATAAAGTGAAATATTAACATCAAAGCAGAATCATAAAATAGTGGCAAAATGCTGTGATACACTGAAAACAAGGGTAAATTGTTCATTTCTAATCATAAGTTCAGAATATATTATTAAAAAGTTACAAAGCATAATTATTCAAGGCAAAAAAAAAAAAAATCCAAAAGAGATAGTAAAATATATATATACAAAAATGAAATAATAAAATATATATTACCCTGTGTAGATTATATATATTGCCATATATTTAAAATATCATGTGTTATTAATTACTATATAGATATAAAGAGTTTATTTGCAAAAACAGATCAGTTTTTAACCATTTTCAAAATTATGTTTTTTCATTGTGCATTCCAATTAATATCAACTGCAGCTGGGTTATTTTGATTAGGTTAAAAAAAAACAAAAACATGTTAACACTATAAAAAACATGATTTTTTAAATTATTTAAAAAAAAACATAGTTATCTGTTTTTGCAAATAAACTCTTCATACATATATATACATAAACCAGTGTTGGCCATTAA
Source organism: Labeo calbasu (assembly GCA_019740295.1). NCBI lineage: Eukaryota > Metazoa > Chordata > Actinopteri > Cypriniformes > Cyprinidae > Labeo > Labeo calbasu. The sequence continues at coordinate 17,219 of JAHKKF010516192.1, forward strand.
CATCTAATTTATGAACTGTTTTCAAAAATTCTCAACCACATTCTTTTCTCATGTGTCATTCGGCAACAGTCACACAAAAATCCTCAAATATTTGGTCCAAGCTGGATGCCATGACAACCATGACATCATTCCGAAGTCCACAATCAGTTTGACAGCACTTGTACAGGAGGGCAGAAATTGCATAATCATCCTTACAGCATGGCCCTTCCTTTGCGTGGAACTTTGCTTTTGTGTTGAAAAAGCTTTGCTGCAGCAGAGGGTGAGTTATCGACTTCCACCCGCCACTTATCACGCCCCAGTCTGCTCATGTCTTTTTCTCAATTGCACAGACGCAAACACAATCTCAGAGACTCATACTTTGAAGTGTACTAGAAAAATGTGTCAAGGAAAAATTGTCTGTTTACAAAGTGGGAATGCATTACGACACAAACCCTTCTAGATATTTAAAACAAAGACGTACTAAGCAAGCACGCTTTGTACGTTGGTGTCATACAGAACGAACCCCTCGGTGTCTCTGTCGCAATGTGTCCGTGAGCTCTTGTGAGGGCAGAGGAGGGCGTGGAAATGCCTTCGAAAGGTTTCCGACAGGCACGCGTATAGTATTGGATTGGCGCAGCTCCACGAGTACGACAGGAGCACAACAAACTCAAAGCCACGTGTAAAATCGAGCACAACATTTATTTGGTGCAGAGAACAAAAGTTGAAGACGTAGAACGGCAGCCAGCAGATGCCAAAGACCAAAACAACCGCCACTACCATCTTAGTAACCTGTTTCTCAAACCTTTGACTTTCCATTGAAGATGACGTTTGCTGTCTGGCGTTTCTCAGAGTCACTAGAAGTGCTGTGTAAAACACAATCATTATGGTGAACGGCAAGGCGAAGCCCAGTACGAAGGTGTAGCTGAGAAAGGCCAACCACCAAGTGTCAGACGCAACATGAGGGTCAACAGTGCACAAACCGTAGTTGGCAGAAAAATGAATAGCCATTGGTATCACTGGAAACAAAGAGATAAACCACATTAGTGCAGCGATGAATTTCGCACGTTGTGGCGTCCGCCACTGAGCGAAGCGCAATGGATCTACCAGAGCCATGTAGCGATCAACACTCATCACGGTTAAGCAGAACACGCTCGTGAATTGATTGATGCCGTCCAGAACCATAACCAGCTTGCAAACGGCGTCTCCGAAGATCCACTGGTCCTGGAAGTTTTGGATAGCAATGAACGGGAGTCCTACCATGAAGAGTCCGTCCGCCAGAGCCAAGTTGAAAATGTAGACGGTGGTCGCCGAAGACATTTTGTCCAGTTTCAGAATGGTGACGATGACCAGCGAGTTCCCGGCCAATCCCACAATGCACACCGCCAGGTACAAGACGGCCATGGTGATGCTGAACGCATCGAAGTCCTCCTGAATGTAGACGTTGTTTATCGCAGCGCTGTTTAGATCTAGAATCGATACGTTGTCGTAAAACATTCCCATGGGTTTTGCGGTTTCCATTTCTTGTTTGAAAACAGGTTGTAGTTCTTGGGGGAAGAAGATCAGATGTCTTAGATCTTGATGAAATGTCAAAAATGGTTTATAGTTATAGTAGGAGAAGTTCAAACGTATTAGATCTTGCTTGAATTTCTGGTCAGATATCGTTTGTAGTCCTTGAAGAAGTTCAGGTGTAGTAGAACTTGCCAAAATATCAAAAATGGTTTGTAATCCTTACAGAAGGAGTTCAGTTGTGTTAGATCTTGGCTAAATGTCAAAAATGGTTTGTAGTCCCTGTCAGAAATTCAAACGTATTAGATCTTTGCAGAATTTTTGGCCAAAAATGGACGTTTGTCCTTGCAGGAGAAGATTAAATGTATTAGTAGTTTTGTAGTCCTAAGAGTTCAAATGTATTGGATCTTGGCGAAGTGTCAAAAATGGTTTGTAGTCTTTTCAGAAGTTCAAACCTATTAGCACTTGCCAAAATTTCTGTTCAGAAATGCATGTCAGTCCTTGCAAAAGCTCAAATGTATTAGAAATTGCCAAAATTTCTGGAAGAAAATGGTTTGTAGTCCTTGCAGAAGTTCAAATGTATTAAAACTTGATGAATTTTCTGGTCAGAAATTATTTGTAGTCCCTGCAAGAAAAGTTCAAATGTATTAGAACTTGCCAAATATTGCTAAGGTGTATTAGATCTTGGCGAAATATCAAAAATGGTTTGTAGTCATTGCAGAAGTTGTTCAAACATATTAGAACATAGTGAAATTTCTGGGGAAAATATGGTTTGTGGTCCTTGTAGAAGTACAAACGTGTTAGAAATCACCAAAATGTCTGGAGGAAAATTGTTTTGTAGTCCTTGCAATTCAAACTTGACAAATTTTCTGGTCAAAAACAGTTTATAGTATTAGATTAGATCTTGCCATGTTAGTGAATGTTAGTCCTTGCAATTCAAACGTATTAGATTAGAAACTGGCAAAAAAATTGAAATGTAATATAACTTGTCAGAATTTCTGATCAAAAATGGGTGTTAGACTTTGCAGAAGTTCAGGTGTATTAGCACTTGACAGAATATTGTTTAGGTGTATTAGGTCTTGGCAAAATGTCAAAAATGGTTTGTAGTCCTTGCACTGCAAACGTATTAAATCTTGACAAATTTTCTGGTCAAAAATGGATGTTAGTCCTTGAAAATGTTCAAATGTATTAGAAACAGTCAGAATTTCTGGAAGATATTGGTTTGTTGCCCCTGCAGAAGTTCAAACGTATTAAAACTTGACAAATTTTCTTGTCAAAAATGGTTTGTAGTCCTTGCAAGTTCAAATGTGTTAGATCTTGCAAGAATTTCTGGTCAAAAATGGATGTTAGTCCTTGTAGGAGAAGTTAAAATGTATTAGAACTTGCTGAAATATCTGGGAAAAACTGGTTTGTAGTCCTTCCAGAAGTACAAACGTAGTAGAAAACGGCAACAATTCTGGAAAAAAAAAAATGTTTGTATTCCTTGCAGTTCAAACGTAATAAATCTTGACAAATTTTCTGTTCAAAGACAGCTTGTAGTCCTTGCAAGAAAAGTTCAAATATATTAGCTCTTGCCAAAATGGATGTTACTCCTTGCAAAAGCTCAAACGCATTAGAAACTGCCAAAATTTCTGGACGACAATGGTTTGTACTCCTTGCAGAAGTTCAAACGTATTAGAGCTTGACCAGTTTTTTACTCAAAAGCAGTTCGTAGTCCTTACAGTCCTTGCAAGTTCAAACGTATCAGATCTTGCCAGAATTTGTTCTTGATCTCCACAGGTTTGCATCCACCTTGTCCTGGAAGCTGGTTTATTTTTCCCACCTCAAGAACTTCCCCAGGAGGTCTTTGAAGAAATTTCAGCACAGGCTTGAAGGAAAAACAAGCTTCAACCCAAAAAGCTGGCACTCGAACGACTGGTATTTGTTGTAAGATCTAGACTCCAAAGCAGCAATCCAATGGGTGTTTGACCCTCCTAGTGAGATCTTATATATCCCCCCAGCAGCGCCCGGAGTGTGTGTGTGTGTGTAAAGTCATCCGTCGACTCCCGATAAGCAGCGCCGGCTCGTTCCAATCCGCTGTTATGAGGTTTCCAGGGTGCCATCTGTTACAATACTTTTGTTTTCATAACTAAACACCCTTGTCAGAAGGTCCATCCAGCCTCTTTCTTTCACACTCCCTTGCTCACTCCCTCTCACTTTCCTCCTTCTCTCCACCCCTCTGTTTCCTCCCTTCTCTCGCAGTTCAGTGGGGGGTCAATCTGAGCTGATCAACCCCCAACTTCCCCTCTGGGCCACCCACTTTCCAAATACGTCCCCAAAGGATGAGTGATGAATCTGGCTCGTCTCCCTCTGCTTGTTTTAATGTGCTGCGTCCCCCCCCTTTGGTGTTTATATTTCTCGCTGATTGTCTTTGTTTGTTGGTCAGTGAATCATTTATCAAGGCCTCGGCGGGTGGAAACGGTCGCAGATAAAAGGGCAAGAGTAATGAGCGATCACCTTAGTCCTGTTCCTCCTCTGACACGCATAGTTGGAATGCCGCAATTCTCACAGTGAACTTCCCAGGATAACAGTAACTGAGGGGGATAATGGTTATAAAGTAGGCTATACGCTCACCTCACCGACAGGCACGGTTTTGGTAGCGGATATTTCGTTATGCAATGCGCGAATGTTTTGGAGTTCACTCTACTGCAAATTCCGCGAAATCGTTCCTAGAATTTGGAATTTTCCATTGGCATGTTACTGTAAACTTGGAAATGCTTTTCAGGCTGAGCTTATTTAGAGGTTTATGGGGCCTCAAGTGACTTGAAGACAGGTATCCAGTCCTCTCCAATAAATCTACATGGCCGGCATTTGGTTTCACTGTTCTGGGCTGGAGTTTTCTTGCATCTCTTAACAAGAAACATACCGGTTATTCAAATAGCATGTTGTAGCTTCTAAGAATTGGGAAAGAAGAACTATGGAAACCTTTAATGCACATTCCTGGTCTCATTTGCGCATCTTTTAATTCTTTCGTCTTTTGTTGTATGTGTGTGTTTTTGATTAGTTTCATTATTTCTGTTTTCAGTGTTACTGAAATTACCCCCCTTTTATCTTTCATCTCTCTTCTCTGATCTGATTTCTCATGGGTTATCATTCATCTTAAGCTGAATTAGAAATCTCAATGCACATGGCCGTGATGAATCACTTGTAAAGTTCAGTGATGCTTTATTTGTCATGTTTCAGTGCTGACATTCCTAAAGAGAAATCCAGTATGTCACAATAAAAACTAATATGATGGAAGTCATTTTAATATTTCAATTTGTGGTCCCATGCTCTTTCAAAAACTTCTAAGACTCTTCTAAGTTCTCATACAGATGAACATACATCAGAAGTTCATATGGTTAGTGAATCACATTGAAAGAATGAAAGAAAAAACAGTCTGCTCACCGTACAAGAGACGTGAAGCGGCACAGGATACATAATCAGATGGCTTTCTAGGAAAGCTGTCGTTATCAAATGAAATTAGATCAAATAAATGAGAAAAGAGATGAAAGATAAAAGTAGAGTAATAACTGAAGAATATAAAGGAGCTAATTAAAGAATGCACATGACAAAAATTAAAAGATAAAGGACTAGAGATAAGAAAAGGTTGATTAGAGAAATAATGCAATGTAAAATGTATTAAATTTTATAATTGTATCATTGATGGGATTGGAATATGATTTAAAAGGGGTTCAAACTCGGGTCATTTGAATACAAAGCAGCATGAAAATATCAAGGCACATGCAGCGAAGACAGAATACAGTCAGGGGTGCAGGGAATAATAAAAAAAATGATAATAATAAAATTTCATAAAATTAAAATGATTAATTCAATAATTATATTATTTATTTATTTATTTATTTATAATTATTTCATTTATATTATTATTTTGATTTTATTTATAATTATTTTTTTATTATTCTGTTCTTAATATTATTATTCTGTATAGAATTATTATTCTATACTACCTTTTTTTACTTTGAAACAATTTAAAAAAGAATTACAAAGAAATGGAAACTAACACATCTAAATGAAAAGTGGAAATGGTATTTTATTGTAAAATGTACTATTAATATGTGTTTTATTTGCAGATTTGATTTTGTTTATTTTATTTTATTCATTTTTACAGGATATACAGCAGCAGATCACAATATCAAGAAGTAAATGACAAATTTTTATGTATTTCTGTTTCTATTTGGAATACGACTTAAGGGGTTCAAACTTTTTTCATTATTTAATTGTATTTATTATTTATAAATTAATAATAATTATTTTTATTTATAATTTATTTATTTATATAATTATTTAATTGTATTTATTATTCTGTTCTTAATATTATTATTCTGTATAGACTACACTTTTCACACCATTTATTTATTCATTTATTTATTTATTTTACTTTGAAACAATTTTACAAATAATTACAGTGGAAAGGCAGCTAACATATTTAAATGAAAAGTGGAAATGGTCATTTATTGTAAAATGTACACAAGTAATATTTATTTTATGTAAAGATTAGATTTTGTTTATTTGTATTTTATTCATTTTTTTACAGGATATACAGCAGCAGATCACAATATTAAGAAGTATTTATATTTATTGTTTTATGTACTTATATTTATATTTGGAATGTGACTTAAAAAGGGGTTCAACTTTGGGTCACTTGAATATAAAGCAGATACAGAATAATACAGTCAGGGGTCTAGGGAATAAAAAAAAATCATTAAACATAAAATGAACAATTCAATAATTGTATAATTATTTTATTTATTTATTATTCTTTTAACATTATAATTCTGTATAAACTGCACTTTTTTTATATTATTTTTAAATAATTACCAAGAATCAGCAGCTAATGCATTTAAATGAAAAGTAGAAACGGTATTTGTTTTTGTTTGACTCGATTTTGTTTGTTTTTTACAGTATATATAGCAGCAGATCACAATATCAAAAAGTAAATGCCAATTTATATTTATTGTTTTATGTATTTATATTTATTTATATTTTCCCTAAAAGGTTAACGCATTATTTTCTTCTAATATAAGTATCCAAATCCTTCCAGAATAATCTAGCATGGAGAAAAACATATAACAAATGAAGTTCGTCTCTAAAATACGAGTTCACAACATTATTCAGCTGTAAACCTTTGAAATGTTTAGCCAGGTAAATCGAGAATTTTACACGGTAACTTGTTGGAACGTAGCTGACGTGGTCACTTTAAAACTCAGTTGAGTGTGTGAATGAACCAATGGGAGCTCGAGAGAGGCGGGACTTCGGCCGTAACACAGACACGTGTACACAGGGAAGCAGGAAGTGAAGCTGCTCAGTTGGTGTCTGTAAACAGTAAGTACTGTTCAATAGTAAGTAGTGTATTCAGAGGTAATAACATGAATGAAAGCAGGCTCAAAAAACACAAATCTGTTATCGACGCGTTTATTTTCTCTTTCCGAAATACTGAAATATTTAAATTTAACGGTTCACGATGATCATCAGCAGATAAACTTTGTAGGGTTCTTTCAGTTTGTGTGGTTTCATTAAATAGCGCTACATTTGCGTTATAATATCATTTGTGAGAGTGCTTCAACTGTTAGTAAACATTGTTTCAATAGGAAGCAACTGCAGTGTTAATATGTTTCATTGTTTGATTCATGTATAATAACAGCTGTTGCACCCACTCAGAGCTGACACCAATCTATAGATACATTGTAACATAAATATGGCAGAGATTAAACAGTAATTATAAGTATATACGATGAGCTTATCAGTAAGTGCACCTTAATTCTACCTTTAAATAAACATGATGGTTGTAAATGGGCTTGTTTTAATTTACAGAGCTGCAGTGTTTGCAGATATCCTGGATAAACAGGATTTGGTTCACACGCCCGTCTGTGTGTGGAATAAACTGCATCCTCCGTCTCTCTGTGTTTCATTCGCAGGCACCATGATTGCAGGTGTCAGTCCTGTAGTTCAGGCCCTGCTGGGGACCCTGTTCACCTGGGGCCTCACCGCAGCTGGTGCCGCTCTGGTCTTCGTCTTCTCCAGCAGACAGGTGAGACGAGTTACTTCAACTGTGCTACATCAGACAGGGTGGTAATATAATATAGCGGGATATAGAGAGAGGCTTAAAGGGACGGAAAAATGACAATATGTCATCATATGTGACTCTGGAGCACAAAACCAGTCTTAAGTAGCTCGGGTATATTTGTAGTAATAGCCAAAAAATACATTATGTGGGTCAAAATGATAAATCTTTCTTTTATGCCAAAAATCATTAGGATATTAAGTAAAGATCATGTTCTGTGAAGATATTTTGTACATTTTCTCCCGTAAATGTATCAAAACTTAATTTTTAATTAGTAATATGCATAGCTAATGACTCTTATGACTGGTTTTGTGGTCCAGGGTTACATATGCACAGAAGAAGATATTATGAAAATGTACTGACCAGTCTTTTCCGTATAATGAAAGTTAAAGGGATAGTTGCTGGTAGACTTCCATGGTATTTTTTCCTACCATACTGCTAGCAGAAACTGTTTTGTTACCCACATTCTTCAAATTATCTTTTTCGTGCTTAGCAAAAGGAATAGGTTTTGAACATGAGGGTGTTTAAATGACTTTTAGTTTATATTTCTTCAACTATAACAGGTTTGGCTTAACATTAAGTGAGTGATGAAATGATGAAAATATTTATTTTTAATTTTTATTTAATTTAATTTATTTATTATTATTGTTTTACTTTTAATTCTTGATTTAATTTTTTTTTTCATTTTAATTTTAAGAGTCAAGGTGAATGAAACTGTGTTCATGTAATGTTTTGAATGTTTAGCTGTAATTTTATTAGTTAACATCTATAAAAATGCTAAAAACTTATTATATACAGTAAAAAATGCGTTCTAACAGGTATTTCATGTAATTTTACAGTAAAATACTGTTAAATGTATCATTTTTGGAAGTGAAAAAGAACAAGTCATTTTATAATTTACTGTAAAAAAAAAAAACTAACATTCCCAGAATTTTCTGTCACAGCTCGCATTTGATGTTTTTTATTTTATTATTATTATTATTTTTTTATATCAGTTACGTGCTTTCGGATTATTATTATTAACATTTTTGCATTATTTAGTGTTGTGTGTTGGTATATTAACATTATATCAGTTAATAAAATATACAGTTTTCACAGTAAACTTAAGTTAAAACTGTAAAGCGCAAACTGTTGGATGCTGTATTTCTCATGGAAAATTTCTGGCAAAAACAGCTGTCTTTTTTTTAAAACTTTATTTATTTGTTTATTTTTTTGATTGAATGATTTTTGTTGTTTTTACGTTCTATCTTTTCTTTTTTCACCTCACAGAAGCGTATCTTGGATGGCAGTCTGGGATTTGCCGCAGGGGTAAGAAACCCTCAACCCTGTTTTTCACTTTCCTTCTTTGATTTATGTGTCCATCATTTCTTCCCCTTTTTGCCGTACATTCTCATGGTGTGTTTGCATCACATCTCTCTTTTTCTTTACACAATGAAACAGATATTTGAAATTCATTCAGCGGGGGCATGCAGGAGCACGTTATGCGCTTTGTTGTTCATTAAGGCTTAAAAAGAATAGATGTTATTTATATGTGACCCAGAGTTAATTACATAGTCCCGTTTTGATTATCTGAAGTATTTGAATGCAACACCAGGTTTGCTGGATTATTATCAAATGTTCAGAAACAACAGTTCCCCTTTTGTGCTCGCCTAAAGGACCGTGAAAAATTATCTTCCATTGAAGATGGGAAAATATAATTTCCATGACATTAAATATGCATGTTTAGTAGATTCAAACTAATGCATGGTATAAATGTTTCTTGTGCCCCCATGTTCTAGACATTTTAGTCATTACAAAATGAGAACCTGTATAATGATGCTCAATCTTCAATGCATTTTAGCATAGTTTTATTGCTTTGCTCAGGGTACAGAGATTAAGATCGTTTCGACGTCTAAATGTGATTGTACTCGATGACAGTTTGTCTTTTAAAGAGCATGTTGATCTATGAAACCGGATAGGAATAATATGTTTTTGGTTGCTAATTAGAAACATGTTGCTACTACTTTACTAGATGTTTGTGATATTTTATACAGATTCGCTGGTGTTTTAAGCAGATGCTTTATAGTTTACCATGGTGTGATTAAAGTAATTTCTCTACGTTACTCACTGTAATCTTTATCCACAGGTTAAATGGCTCTCTCTAGGCAGTTTTATTGGTTGAACTTTGTAAAAATCAGTGTTTTGCTTTAATATTTTACAGGTTATGATAATATTCAATCAAATTCGTATTATAGCCTACTTTTAGTTGATATATTGTTTGTTTCTGTCCCTCATATGAGAAATGGTTTGGAAAGAAGGCTTTTGTTTCTTCTTAGAATAATCTTTATAAAACTTTGACATTTAAAACCTTTCCACCTTTAAATACTGTAAATTCAAGCTTTTAAACTAAAGCTGTGTGTGTGTGTGCATGTGTACGTATGTGTGTGTATAATATCATTTATAATAATACAGAAATATTTTGTATTTTATTATTTAATATTTTCTCTCTCTGTGTAAAATGTATATAAAATGTATAATGAGACAAAATAGGGTTATTTTAATGAGCAAAAACCATAAAAAACATTTTTGTTACTTGAAATAAACATTAACTGAAATGAAATTAAAAATATAAAAATGATTTCAGCCAGATTTTTGCAATTTTTTATTTTCATTTAGTTCGTCTGTATTTACCAAAAAACTAAAAAAGTAAAAAACTAAAAATAAAATAAAATAAATAAATAAATAAATATATATATAATATTTTAATTAGATTTTATTTCGTATTGAGTTATTTTTTGTTTTGCATATATATATATATATATATAATATATACATATTCTATTATAGTTTTTAATATTTTCATTTAGATTTTATTTTGTATTTTATTTTGT
>JAHKKF010516193.1:0-11128 GCA_019740295.1 Labeo calbasu
CAGTGTCACCAGCAAAGCACCCCCACACCATCACACCTCCTCCTCCATGCTTCACGGTGGGAACCATGCATGTAGAGACCATCCGTTCACCTTTTCTGTGTCGCACAAAGACACGGCGGGTGGAACCAAAGATCTCAAATTTGGACTCATCAGACCAAAGCACAGATTTCCATTGGTCCCAAACAAATCTACATAATTCCATATGTGTTCATTCATAGTTTTGATGTCTTCAGTGAGAATCTACAATGTAAATAGTCATGAAAATAAAGAAAAAACATTAAATAAGAGGGTGTGTCCAAACTTTTGACTGGTAGTGTAGGTGAATGCCTCTTTTTCCATTTTAATAATGACTGACTGTATGGTCTAAAAAAGTTATTTGGAAAAAAGAAAGCCAGTAAATTCCCATATAGACACTACTAACTACTAACAAGATTAGAGTATGAATGTATTCAAGGTAAGATTTTTCAGTAAAGGAAAGCTTTACTCACCAAACTTTTTTGCCTTGTTACCTCCAAAGTGAGATCGACACTGTCCCAAGTAGGTTCTTATTTCCTGTCTTACATAAACAGATCTTAAGCAAAAGCTTAAACGTTTTCCCACAGTACATAATGTCATTACTAACTTTCAAAAAATGCGCAGTATGGACTGAATTCTGAACACTGGTCTTGCTATTTTTACATGTCAGAAAGAGTAAGAGTAGTATGCTAGTAAGCTCTTCGTAAAGGCGCTGTCACAATACACTTTTCGTGCCACTGACTTCCCTTTATACGGAAGAAGTTTCAAATTTCTTTTTTTTTCAAAACAGGTTTGGTGAACTCTTCCCTTGGAATGTGTATCATGTATAAACTATAGAAGATCAGCAGGAGGATCAGCTGAATTATCTACAGGTTTACAGTGTTCCATTAATGCAGATTAGATAACATGTTTTTACATTTTGGATGTATTGTGTGTTGAATTATGTTATGTATCAAAATCTTTTTGAAAATACATTTTTTTTTTGGAAATTTCACATTTATGAAAGTAAAATTAGGCAAGAAATAGCAACACATAATTGTAAATTTGAAGTGAGAAGGGTCTAATTTCAGAGAGTAACCAAAAACACATTTTTGGGGGTTATGAATAAAAAATATTTTTAACAAAATTAGAGAAGTCAATCCAAAATACTTTGCAATAAGCACAGTTCCTAAACAAATGAGTAACTGTTTATTCAAACTGAAGAAAAGGAGCACTTGAGGGAAATATAAAATTTAGAAAGTTTATATTTTACTGGGTAGCAATTATGGATAATTTTAATGGAGACTTAAACAACTTTATTAGACAAAGAAAAAATGTTGAAGAAGCCAGAAATCTTCCCATATGTTATCATTAAATATGTTATTCCAAAGACTAACACGTGTACGGACTAACTAAGACTAACTAAGTGTACGGAAATCCGAAATACTACAACTTTTTAGTACGCGACTTTGGTCAATAAATAAATTTGTGTCGTCAAAAACAGGAGAGCATAAAGAACCTTTAGGAAACGGCTTGAATAAAGGTTAGATACAATCAGGAATTGCATAAAAAACAATGGCATTTTGGTAGTCTTGGGGGAACTGGTAAAGAAAATTCTTCCATTAAATTTTCATAAGTGGAGGACACCACAATCATCTAAGAGCTGACTCACTAAAAGTATATTTTTATCAAACCAATTAGGAAAAAAAAAAACACTTATATTTAAATCAGTCTATTGATAATGAAACATTTCACCACCAAAGGTTGCAAGGTTCCTTTTTATGAACCTCTTGACCAGAGAATTGGAGCGGAATAGATTCCCATCACATAGTACTTCCCTTTTGCCCTATTCCCAGAACTACAGGAAATGGATCTGAAACATGACAAATTGCATTGTGCAGTTTAACACATTAAATCACTCTCACATGTTCAAAGGATCTGAGGGGCATTTAAACAATGAAAGATTTGAATCTGAAGTCTTGAAGTTAAAAAATAGCACATGAGTCATGTGTGTTTGTGACAGCAAAGAAGAAAGAGAATTTACACTTCACTCCCAGCATTCCTTTGAAAAAGTCATGACACTGACTTATCTGTTTATTGAGGCAAAGACAGGATGCTGCTATAAATCAGACACTGCAGCAGTTTGTGGTCTGTTATCTTGCTTTTTTCAAAGAACCATTTACCACACTTTAAGCTGGTTAAATGTTAGCCATTCAGAGTTTTAGACTTTCGCTGACACCAGTGATGTATATCTAGTGGACACTAAAGTCTTCATTTCACACCACTCAGCACTTAAGAAGTACTTCTATTCATCTTCTCACCGGCTGCCATCTGCAATCACCTATGTAAGGTGTATCTAGTTGATCCTATATAATCAGGGACATATCAAAGGTTATTGGATACTTATTATCTTAAAATACAGCTCAATAACAATAAAACAATAGCAAGTTGCTTTCATCAGAACATGTCTGTAGGTCAAATATATTATTCTTGTCTACTTTTTTCACATTTTTCAAATGATGGCTTGCATCAGAACACACAACTTGAACATTTAGCAACAATCTCTGTTTATTCAGCTCGACTGCTCAATGCTATATTTGTTTATTTTTATTTCTGCCTTTTCAACCGTACAGTGGGTATGTGTGTGGCATGATGGGAAGTGTGCAGTTGTTCCTGAGAATACAGAGTTGCCTGCCTTTTGCGATTTAGTGCCGCGTTTTGTGTCTCTGTGCACAGGTCTCTTGCCACTGCACTGGATGTACATGTATGATAACTATGCTTCAAGAAAAGAAAGCGAGTTCATGTATCTTTATTATAGATTAATGGAGATAAATGTAGAGAAATATATTTAATTCTGGAGATTCATTATTTTTTTGGAATCAGTATGACAATGGTTATAAGACTAGAATGACAATAAAATTAATATTGTAGATAACATTATCCAGAGGCATAGATCTATTAAAGGCGTGATTTAGAGTGTGCTAGCAGGCCTTTCTGCTCCAGGATCTGACCAAATAGACGAGCAGCTTCCTCAGCACATCCACGATGGATGGTCAGTCCAAAACCTCCATGTCCATAGTTATGAATGACCTGAGGTGAAAGAAAATAGCTTAGTGTTTAAAAACGTTAATACTTTAAAAGAAATACTGCTCTCTTTACTATGAGCTCACCTCAAATGAGGTTGGTCCAGATCGTATGTTCTCTCTCTCCAGTCTAACTTTGCTGCGTGCAGGTCTGAGACCAGTCCAGTCTTCCACAATCCGTGCATGCTAGAGCAAGAAAATTTCACAAATCTTTGGAAATATGGAAAATCACTTTTTAAATAACAGATTTTGACAACATGGGATCTACCTGCAGACTGGGTTCAAGCTTACAGGCTGCTTCCCAGATGTTTTTATGATCCATAGAACTGTTCTGCAGATTCCAATTTCCTACTTGGAAAACTCCACCCACAGTGACTAAACGACTCCTGCAGAAACAAACCAAAAAGGTCACAAGTCCTGTGACAAAACTACCAGCACAGCATGTTTCATATACATGTGTTTTTTTTATACATTGACTGTGATAAAACAATAAAATAGAACTCACCCAGGTAAGATGTACGTTGAATTACCTCTAGAAGAGAAATTATGTGTGGAGATCCAGTGTTTTAACCAGGGAGCGTCTACCTGTTTACAAACAGCACAGAATCAAAGATGAAACTGTTATGTTTAAAACTTAAACCCCGATTGATTTTTATCCACTAAACCTTACCCTAATGATCTGTCCTCTGGCTGGCTGGAGCTCAGGATCAGGCTGGAGGTCTCCTGATCGGACACCGGAGCAGTTGATGATTACATCAGTACCACTATCTGCCAACTTTTTTTAGGAAATTACAGTCACTTCACAACAGGATAGATGATGTTCACAGTAAAGATTGCTAGTCTATTGCTAGGGTTGCTATTCTTGTCTTAGGGGCCATTCACACAGAATGATTGTTTTTTTTGTTGTTGTTGTTTTTTTGAGTGTGGTTTAAAAATTAAACAGTTCAACAAATGTGCAAACCTCTTTAAATGAACCAATCTTCCTCTGATGAAACTTGATATTTCTTTGTTTTAACCTGTATAGAGAACATCAGACATTATATATATAATTTAATATTTATATATATATATATACATAATCATCCCAGATCTCTCACCAGTCCATAAGCCAGGGCAGGTATGTCTTTCCTTCAATCATGATAGTGGTGTTGAACCACCCAAAACTGAAAGACGAAAGGTGGAAATGGAAATGTTGATATGACACTTAGACCTATTATATTTACACTCAGCTGAAATTAAATATGAACCTTGAACACCAATAACATATAGTTGAAATCAAAAAGTTTGCATACACCTTGCAGAATGTGCAAAATGTTAATTTATTAGGGATCATACAAAACGCATGTTATTTTTATCTAGTACTGACCTGAATAAGATATTTCACATAAAAGACATTTACTTATAGTCCACAAAAGATAATAATAGTTTTTAAAAATTACCCTGCTCAAAAGTTTACATACACTTGATTCTTATACTGTTTTTTTTTTAGTGATAGTTGTTCATGAGTCCCTTGTTTAAGTTAAACTGCCTGCTGTTCTTCAGCATTTTTGTGTATTTTGTGTACCCTTTCCAACAATGACTGCATGATTTTGAGATGCATCTTTTCACACTAAGGACAACTGAGGGACGCATATGCAACTATTACAGAAGGTTCAAACACTCACTGATGTTTGAGAAGGACAAAACAATGCATTAAGAGCCAAGGGTGTAAACTTTTGAACAGAATGAAGATGTGGGAAGGGTTCAAATACACAAAAATGCTGAAAAACTAAAGAATTTGTGGGACCTGAAAGATTTTTCTGAAGAACAGCAGGCAGTTTAGCTGTCCAGGACAAACAAGGGACTAATGAACAACTATCACTAAACAAACAAACAAACAACAACAACAAAAACAGCTGTGGATCATTCAGGTAACAACGCAGTATTAAGAATCAAGCATATGTAAACTTTTAAATGGGGTCATTTTTATAAATTCAACGATTATTTTCTCTTGTGGACTATATATAAACATTTATTGTGTGAAATATCTTATTCAGGTCAGAACTAATTAATAAATAACATGCAATTTGTATGATCCCTCTTATTTTGGTAAAACAATTAACATGTTGCAGATTCTGCAAGGTGTATGTAAAATTTTGACCTTGAACTGTATAGGTCTGCACTGATTCAATCAGAATGTCCTGTTGTACAGGACTTTAACAATAACAAGGTCAGCAATTTTCATTATCAAAATTGATCAGATTCAGTTGATAAGCACCTGTATCCTGGGAACATGTCTAATTCACGTTTAGTTAGCTGGCGAAAACCCAACACAGCATCTTTAAATGAAGGGTCCTGTTTGAGGGTAGCAAACAGACATCTACAAAATATATCTAAAAATATAGCACTGTTCAATGAAATGTCAATGTCAACTACTGAATATAAAACATTTTAATGAATGACAGTGTTCTTACTGGTGCAGTTTCAGTGCACAGATTGTAGCCAGACTGGAGGAAGACTCCCATTTTCACTGAATCTGGAGTGCTGAGGCAACTTAGTAGATAGTCAAATGTCTCTTTGTTCCATTTACTGAGAAAATAAAATAAAATATTTTACTTCCTAGGTTCTTCAGGATAAATGAGAAACATAAGGATATGCTTCAGCTGATTCAATGACAATTAGATTCAAACGCCTTCACACAAATAAAACCTCACGTTTCTTGCACATTCCCCTTGTCATAGAGATATGGCTGCCAGAATCCAGCTGCCCCGTCACTAGTGGTGAGTGGAGTGAAGACATCAGCATACACCTCTATGGTGAGGGGGGTGATCCTGCCATGGAAGTGCTGGTAAATGCTCTGAGCGGTGGAGAGACCGATGACCCCCGCTCCAATGATACACACCCTCATGTCTGCAGAAAAAAGTGCAAATGCTGTACATCTTGAATAAATTAGAAAACGTAATTTGTTTTATATATGTGTGAAAGTTCTTCATAGGCTTTTTTTTTTGTAGCAGTTTTTCACTGTTTTTATTTCTTAGTTTCTGCTTTGGTATACTATTTACAAATAAAATGTAGCCCTATCTATTTTAATGTCACCAATCACCAATACTGCCATGTGTTTAATCTTGCAGCTGACTTAATATTGATAAAAAAAAGTTTTTTTCTAAAAGATGCATGTGTATTTCCGAGAAATCTGTACAAGCAAATATTACATGCAAACTTGAAAGAAAATCGTTTAAAAGGTAATACACTGCATGTACTGTAATACCAAGCTGGAAAGAATCCATAAAAGAAACACATTTTCACTCACCTGAATTAAGTTGACCAGACGTTTTTGTCCAAAAAGTCCCAGAGCTCTTCTTGACTCTCTCCCTCTCTCATATGCACTGCCTTATGCAATGCAGTGACCGATCATTTTAAGCAGAAACCAGAATTTACTAATTAACTTCATTCCCCATTCAGTAACTTCTGTAACGTAGCTGTTTTTACACAAAGTTTTGATTATGGGGTAAAGTCCACCACGTTACACTAGGACCAGTCTCTATTTGCCCCCTCAACATAACTGTTAAATATTACACTTGAACAAATAAATTAATTCGTAGGGCATATAATTCATAGGACTTTGGTAAGTATTATAAGTACTATGAATATGTTCTGTTATCTTAATAATATTTTCATAAGATTTATTTGGTAATTAACAACACTACACAAATACACATAACACTAATGACAAATAAAATTAGCCTAGTTTTCCCAAACACTTATTAGTAGTGGGTATTTTGATTCAGTTCAGTTGATTCAGTAGCTCCAATCTCCGTTCGGTAAAAAAAAGATTAATTCATATTAGTTCAGTGGCCAAGCATGTTATAGCTATACGCCAGTAGGTGGCGACAAGTGACAAGTGTTTTTTGTGTGATATTGACTCACTGGAGTTATTGAATCAATGAGATGTAATGATGTAATTATTCGTTTACGAACATCATCAAGAATACTCTAAAAAACAGCCTAGGCGTTTTTTTCTACAGTTGGAGATCTATCATTGTACATTAATTTTGTCAAATGTATGGAATGGCTTTTATCAAGCTATAAAAAACAATAATGGTAGTCTGAATAGACTGAAGTTCAGTAACATCCTTATTTTCCCACATACAGGAAGTAGGCTACTAGACTCCCAGTTCATTCAAATGTCCAACGAACTGCCTCGTCCAGATTCAAAACAATGACTCGTTCAGTGAAGGGCGTGTTTGTTCAGTAAGTCCAGCCAATGAGATGCGCCCACACAGTCCATACTCGAATTCTATTGGTCTATACTACAATCAGTCTTTGTGAAAGGGAGGGATCCGGTGATCGAAAAATATGGAACTGAATCGTTCACTTAAACGATTCATTCAAAAACACCGATTCGTTCACAACAGAGGCAGGCACCGCTATAGGTTGTATGAGCTGAAGGTAGCAGCAGTAGTCCGAGTTTATGCCACATGCGGCAGTAAGTGAGAGTGACTGAGTGAGAAGCACCAAAACATCATCCAGCTCATGTCAAAACGGAATCAGCGACACAAAAAACGCCAAACTGCGGCTCAGCCATGGTCTTTTAACAGCGGTCCCTTCAAACGCGTGGAGTTACAGCGCAGTCCCCGTATATCTGGCGCTGCTGCTAGGGGAAAATCCGCTAGTCGGTTTAGCTTGTGACAGATAGACTGGCCGTTGTGCTGGGAGATTTCCATCCATGGCTCTGGTAACCCTGCAGCGCTCGCCCACTCCCAGCGCGGCGTCCACTTCCAGCACCGCCACCACCAACGCGGGGGAGGTAAGCGGAAATAAACACGCTGGGATGAGATGTAATGATGTAATTATTAATAAAAACACAACAGGACCCATATATTTGAGTCACGTAGGCCCAATGCTAATACAGCTCAGGCTGTAGGGCTAACTAGCAGGATGCCATCAGCGTTGATGGAGGATTGAACGCCGTGTCACTGCGTCTGTCTGCTGTTGTGAGATGACATGATTCGCCTTTGGGCGTTTTGTGCACAATACATGACATAAATATAATTCTTGACTTGATTATTTGCCTTCATCTTGTGTGTTTGGTGATGGTGCCTAATCTCGGCTGGTAGGCAGTATTTTTAGTTCAGGTCTAGATGTGATGCTTTTGAGTTGAATCCTGTTGCCAAGAGGAAGTGTTGGGCAGGACTGTTGTGTTTTATTGAGCTAATGGCTTGTTTCCGGGCTGTCCTGCAATTTGTGGTTAAATGATTGCGAAAGAATATGTCTGATTTTAGTGAACAAATCACAAAAACACCGTTTTGTTTGGTACGGACTGGTTTAACTGAGGATTATTGATGGATAATAACATCCCAGGCCTTAAAGGTGCACTCAGTATGTTCTATTAAAACGCTATATAGATAAATGAATGACACTTTTGGGAAAAATAACATTTTGTACACCCACAGAAAATGAAAACGTAAGACATATCAGCCGTGCATAAAAGACTTTTTTTTTTGTTTTTTTTTCAATTTTATATGGAGCGCTTCGTCCCTTCATGGGCGCCGCAATGTTGACATCACGTGATCAGCCTTGTCATACAGTTGAGTGAGTCAGGGTGCAAGGTGCTTTGCAAAGCACAAACATAAAAGTAATGCAAACTATGTACTTTGTATTAGAACTGTTATGTTGTTTGTGAGCCTTTTGTGAGAGTTGTACATCATCTGAAAACTGAATAAATAAGCTTTCCATTGATATATGGTTTGTTAGGATAGGACAATATTTGTAAAATCTGGAAAAAAAAATCTGGAGTGTGGGAAAAAAAAAAAAAAAAATCGCCTTTAAAGTTGTCCAAATGAAGTTCTTAGCAATTTGGACAACTTTAAATCAAAAATCAAGTTTTGATATATTTATGGTAGAAAATTCACAAAATGTCTTCATGGAACATGATCTTTACTTAATATCCTATTGATTTTTGGCATACAAAGAAAAATCGATAATTTTTCCCATACAGTGTATTTTTGGCTGTTGCTACAAATACACCTGTGCTACTTAAGACTAGTTTTATGTTCCAGGATCACATTTTTAAAAAAAAAAAAGTTCACATAGTCTTAAATTTATCTTAAAATATATCTAAAGTGTGTATACTGTGTGTAATGATATCTGTAATGTTATTAGCGTCTGTGTTCTCTTCTTTCCATTATCTCTATACAGCATCGCTTGAGATTTTTCAAGACTGTTTGAAAATTTTATTTACACACTACTGTTAATGTTTTTTTGTAATTTCACTTAAAAATGTAAATTAAAAGTATATCAAAACCAAACAAACACATTTTATATATTATATACAGACACAACTTAATTGTTATTAGTAGGATGAAAAAGAACCAGCTAAACTTTGGACAAAGTTAACTTTATAAATGGCAAGATGTTTATATGCAACTACATTTTGTTTATATTTATTTATATTGAAAATATCATGCTCCTGTCATTGTACAGTACGTTGTAGCAGTAGTAGTAGTACAGGGAGAAGTTGGTTCATGATATTGTGTTGGACTGTGTGTTTCCATTCATTTGGTCAAGCTGTTTTACAAGGGGAACTGTTAAAAGCTTGGGTGCTTTTCAGTAATGAGCTATTGTGTGTACAAAGAAACCAACAACAGAAATACTAAACATTGCCTTCCCTATTCCTCACAGTTCCTAATTTGTGCTTCCACACACGCACCTAGCGTGTTATCACATGCTGTAATTTCATTATCATTGCTGCTATATCTGTATGGTGCAGATTTGCAGTCATTTAAATTTTGTTACACTGGTGGCTCTTTATGAGCTGTCGTTCTGTGTGTGAAAGTTAAAGGTCTCCCCCCTAAGGCCTGCATTTCTGCTTGACAGAAATTTAAATCTAAATCATTGTGCCCTGGCTCAGCTAAGCTCCTCTCATGCGATGAAAGGCCTCCTGTTTTTACCTTTTCAGTAGGAGCGAGACCCTTTTAGCCAGTCTCACCAGGAGAGCTGTATTGCTTTGCATTGTTAGTGATTCTCAGGTGGTGGTTTTGGAAAGTGAAAAGCAATTTTCTTGTAGGTTTTAATTGTCTTTCCTCCATGAAAGTACCCCACCTTCATAATAGTTTCTTTGATATCACAGTTGCCTTAGAAATCCATTTTACTAGGTACACCCAGTAGGGGGCGCACGATCTACAGATTTGAATGGGAGAGCACAAAGAACAGTGACATGGTTTGATGGATACTGTATAATGAGACTAACTAACACATTATGAATTTTGGATATTTTAGTACTATTATTATCATGTACACACAGTTCAGGGTATAAGTCATATTTTAAGTGAGTTTCTGTAACAATACCAGGGTCAGATTATCAATATTCTTGAAACTTTTAGGAAATGTTGTCTTTTGCTTCTTAGTTGGACTAAAACCTAACTGATTATGTTTAGATCTTTAATGTTTAAATCTATATGTGACCCTAGACCACAAAACCAGTCATAAATAGCATGGATATATTTGTAGCAATAGCCAACAATACATTGTATGGGTCAAAATGATCAAGTTTTCTTTTATGCCAAAAATCATGAGGATATTAAGTAAAGATCATGTTCCATGAAGATATTTTGTAAATTTCCTAAAGTAAATATATCTCAACTTAATTTTTGATGAGTAATATGCATTGCTAAGAACTTCATTTGGACAACTTTACATTTGCACCTTCAGTTTCCAGACTTATAGTTGTATCTCGGCCAGATATTGTCCTATCCTAACAAACCATACATCAATCAAAAGCTTATTTATTAATCTCAGTTTCAAAAAATTGACCCTTATGATTGGTTTTATGGTCCAGGGTCACATATTGTAGTTAAATCTAAAGCACTACTTACACAAATGCTAATAACTAACAATAGCGATAAAGATATAGTCACAACTATAACAGTAGTGCCACACAAAAATGATAACATTGGAGGAAAAAATTTTACCTTTATGACTTGTTTTATGGTACAAGGTCACATTTTGTGGTTAAGGTAATTCCATGCAAAGGTCAACCTAAAGGTTTTTACTATATTGATAGCACAGATGTC
>JAHKKF010516193.1:11178-41307 GCA_019740295.1 Labeo calbasu
AAGTATCTTCTGTAGCTTCTGAAGGGCAGTACTACATGAAAAAAATATGATATTTAGGCAAAATAAGAAAAATGTACACATCTTCATTCTGTTCAAAAGTTTACACGCCTGGAACTTAATGCATCGTTTTTCCTTCTGGAGTGTTTGAACCTTCTGTAATAGTTGAATATGAGTCCATCAGTTGTCCTCAGTGTGAAAAGATGCATCTCAAAATCATACAGTCATTGTTGGAAGGGGTCCAAAAACACAAAAAAATAAAACCAAAAAACCCCCGAAAGATTTCTCTTTGTCCTGCTGACGTGGGTTCAAACCTCAACCAGATCTTCAACTGCTGCACCACACCAAATTCTCTAATTCTTCTTTCTTTTCTCATTTTCTAAAATGATCTAAATGGTCTTCAGACTACATATTTCATTTGCTTTTAACAGTGCTAAAGGTCTTGGCACAGAGTTCCCAAAGAGATTTTTTAAAAATGCAATCAATTAATAAAACACCAAAGCCCCTGTTCCCAGCAGTGCAGATCTATTCAACTCTGCGCGTATTTTAGTATTCTAAATACCCTGCAGCAAGTATGGGATTGTAATTAGTAGTTATATAAACTGGGTGTTGATGCTGAATGGGAGAGGCAGTATGATAGCCCCTGGTGAAACATTGAGGTGTCCGTCCCACCCTGATATTATAAATGTGTGTTGATGTAAAATCTGGAAGAAAGAAATATCGGAGCTTGCCCACTGATCCAAAGAAAAGTGGCTAGATGAGTGAATGCTATGAGATACAGATACAGACAGAAAGAGGGATACTTCATCCAAAAATGAAGATTCTGTCATTAATTACTCACCCTCATGTTGCACAAAATTGCTGTCTATAAAGGGTCAGAAAGCTCTCGGATTTCATCAAAAATGTCTTAATTTGTGTTCCAAAGATGAACAAAAGTCTTATGGGTTTGAACAACATGAGGGTGAGTAATTAATGACAGAATTTTCATTTTTTGGGTGAAGTATCCCACACATCTTTTAGAGACAAGTTTTACTTTGTCCATGTCTGTAAAAGTTATACTTAGACTAAGTACTGAACAGACATAATTACGGTAAGATATGGAGATGATAAGATATATGCGCTAATTCATCCAGAAATAGTTAACTAACTGACAAAGAATATTAAGAGAAAGAAAGGGGGATAAAGAAGTAAAAAGTGGCAGGAAGTAGCCGAACAGAAAGAGGACATGTGTTTGTGGCTTTCTCAGTGAAGACACATACATTCTTTGCTTTCATGCTGGAATTCCTCAGGCCTGTTTGGGCCTTTCACTGGAGATTTTATAGGAAACCAAACAATAGTGGAGCTCAATAAATAACCTCCTAATTACAGTGGGTGGGGTCAACACAGTCTAATAGTTTTAGAGTATATTAGTAAGCACTGACAAGGAGAGCTAGGAGAATATGCGAAAGTCTCTGGCTCAGATCACAGCAGCTGAAAATCCAGGCCAAATCTGTAAGCATGAGTCAAAAGTGTCATACAACAAGAAACTACTTAAACAGCAGCAATGGAAACGAATAGGAATGGAGATGAAAAAGCATGCTGTCTTCATACTAGTGCTGGAATTTTAGGATTTTGGTGGTTTATCACGGTTTTTCCCTAACAGTGCCTTTATATTAAAGGTGAAGTCCACTTCCAGAACAAAAATTTACAGATAATTTAATCACCCCCTTGTCATCCAAAATATTCAGTCGATAAAGAAATGATGTTTCTTGAGGAAAATTTTTCTCCATATAGTGGACTTCAATGGTCCCCCCAAGTTTGAACTTCCAAAATGCAGTTTAAATGCAGCTTCAAATGGCTCTAAATGATCCCAGCCGGAGAAGTGGGGTCTTATCTAGCAAAACGATCAGTCATTTTCGAAACATGCTTGTCTTGTCTAAGTCTGCGTGAACTCAATGCTGTCAATACAGTTAGGGTATGTTGAAAAACTTTTTCTTTCCCAACTTCAAAATCGTCCTACATTGCTGCAGAAGTACCAACCCAGTGTTTACAAAGTGAACATGCAGAGAAGATCAAACGTCCTTTACAAAAAAAAGGTAAAACGATGTAGGGTGATTTTGACTTTGAAGAAGAAAACAAGATGGGAGTTTTTGGACATACCCGAACTGTATTGACCCGGATTACACAGACTACGCATGCGCATCGCAGAGACGAGACAAGAACAGTGCTTGAGGTTAAAAAGGCATATAAGTTGTCAACTTGTTTCAAAAATGACAGATCGTTTCTCTAGATAAGACCCTTCTTCCTTGGCTGGGATTGTTTAGAACCCTCTGAAGCTGCATTTAAACTGCATTTTGGAAGTTCAAACTTGGGGGCACCATTGAAGTCCACTATATGGAGAAAAATTTGGGAATGTTTTCCTCAAGTAACATCATTTCCAACTGAAGAAAGAAAGACATTAACATCTTGGATGACAAGTGGGTGAGTAAATTATCTCTAAATTTTTGTTCTGGAAGTGGACTTCTCCTTTAATCAGAATGCATGAAACACATCCAGAACCACTGTATTTAAATCACGATCCAAACAAACATGCTACATATAGCATGAGCAGATTTTGATGTAAATTAGATTGTATATGATCTGAGCTTTGTGATATTATGCAACATAGCAAATGGGCAGAACAAGATGCAAATTTACTCTCTGACAGCAGGTGGCGCTTATGGAACAGCAGCAATATAGCATTTCCTTGGTTACTGCTGTAAACAAAGCATAGCTGCATTTATATGCATTGCTACTTTAATATGCATTATACAGAGGTAAAATTAAAAGCAAATACCATTTGAACTTTTCAGTAGAGTTACATTCATATAAACCCCTAACCCCAGTTCAGCATTTAGAATTTTCTTCTTATATTTTGCCCATCGTCAACAGTGAGTTTGCTCGGCCTGCTACAATATTTTCTCCTCTTTGCGTTGTCTTCAGCATCTCTAGCTTC
The DNA here is from genome assembly GCA_019740295.1 of Labeo calbasu. NCBI lineage: Eukaryota > Metazoa > Chordata > Actinopteri > Cypriniformes > Cyprinidae > Labeo > Labeo calbasu. The sequence goes on from JAHKKF010516193.1 coordinate 14,150, forward strand.
TGTTAATGGCCATTTACAGTTGGTTTATTTGCCCCATTAAAGAATTAGTTGTGTCTTATTAATAGATCTAAAAGTTTTCCAGCCATTAGTCAGAAGTGTATGCAGTTAACAGGGACCTCCTCTCAATTAACATCGCTGTCTATGCTTTTCGTAATTCAAACTGGTTTACCGTTTGAACCGGTATATCGCCCAGCACTACTTTATCCTGAACAAAAACATAAGCTTTAGGTTTCCTAAAATATTGGTCATGTAGTCAAAAAAAGAAAATGTTAAAAATGCAGAAAAATGTCCTTAAAAGATCAACAGGCCTGGTTTTGTGTAATCTAGAATTAGGCAAATAGAGTCTTCATCTCACGTGAGTATATGCCATTTTATTCATATTTGTGAGGAGTATTCATTTTTAATGAGGAAAAAATTACTGCGTGAACCTTTAGACAAAAACATCTCTTTAATGAGTTATGACACTAATTACCTTTTTAAAGTAATAATTTAGAATCATCAGAGGCAAATTCTCAATAATTTAATCTGCAAGTAATTAAACCCATCCCGTCACTAATGAGCAACAGAATTGTTTCACAGAAAAATTCATTTAATTTTGTTAATACACTTGAAGCTCTAAATAAATGCGGAATCTTTTCATGATGACAATATTAATTTTCTGCTTGAATAAGTGTGAGGAAATCTGAGGAAAATCCTTGAGAGAGAGATGTATTAGAGGAAGAAGGAGAGTCTGGTGTGTATGCATGCACATGCACAGGCAGTTCAGCCATTTACCTCTGTTTGTTTGACCCCCGCGACCTGTTGGAGTGGTGGGAATAGCCAGAGTGGATGGAATCTGTGTCCATTGTAATACTGTCCGTGCTGTGACTGGTTTAACGCAGCGGAGGGAGGAATGCGGAGGCAGTTAAAGTGCGGACGATGATCAGGACATACATGAAGCTGTGCAAGATAACAGGATCCTTTCTAGGGGCTTTCGGTTATCAAACATTAACCTAAAAAGAGAGAGAGAGAAAGATTTTTTAACAAACTCCTTATACCATAATTACATCACATATAATGCAATCATGTTGTAATAATGTACATAAAGGTTAGAGTCATCTCATATCAGTAAAAAATAACTGCAATATAGTGCAGCAGTCCAAAAAAAGGTCATGTGTTCAAGTCCCAGGGAAAACAACACCTAATAAAATGTGTACCTTGAATGCAATGCAAGTTGCTTTGGACAATGCATAAATGTTAATGCACACAGCTTTTCTTCAATTCATTGACAACAAATGCAGGAACAGCATCAAGAGTTCACTGCAGCAATGCCTAAAGTACTGTAAAGCACCTCTGCTGGCAAGATCAAGGTGCATATGTTTCAGTACTACTCAACTTTAGCCAGTCCAGAAGCCAACTAATAAGTGTATTTCGCTGCCTTCTGCTTCCTCCTTCCTGCATTATATCCGCTAGTGATAATTTATTAAAGAACGGAAGGTATGATCCTTAGGATATCAACTGTATTTCATTAGTATTCAGCTATTCCTTTTCATTAGTATGCCCACAGATCCCTCTCACTTGAGCTGTTGTGGAAGCTATTTTTCTTAGCTGTTCTGTTTGAGTTTTTTCAGTTCTCCACCTTCAGGGAATTCTGACTGCTTGGTTTCATGGTGTCACTTTAAATTTGATCTCTGAAATCGCGAGACTACATTTCTGCAAAGCAGACATATGCACTTTCCCACACCTTTCAAACACATTTAGTCTAAGCTTGCTAACCAGTTATGGTTTTGTTAGCTGCTGAAACTTGAATTACATGACAGATTGCAGGACAAAAGGTGTATTCTGATTGGTTGGTTATTTAGCAGCGCAGGGGCATATCAAAGTGATGTGACTCACAAGCCCTGGACAAAAACAAAGAGTTTGGAGAAAAAAAAAGAAGCCTTTGAACCGTCACACCATCATTAAAGAGTCACATGAGGCTAGCAAGCAGTGAGTATCAAGGCTTTATACTGAGACTTCCAGCACAGACCTTGTGCATTGATTTATCCGCTCATAAATTACTAATTTGGAGTGCACTCACGCTCTAGTGCCACCTGCCATCTCAAAGCAAGCAAGCAACACATCAACACACTCACAAAGCATGCACACAAATACACACCTATAAGAGGATTTACAGGTCTAAAAATTAGATCACAGCATGGGCAAATTTATTCCATCACAAGTCACTCGTATTAAACCATGATGGAATTAAATTCCACAATATACTTTCTGCCTCTCACTCTCACTGCCTTCATATGCATTTTGGGGGCTTCATTAAATTAATTAATTTGTGACAAATGATTCAGCCGATTAAATTACATTTCATTAAAAATGTACTTAAGTATCAGTTTGTTCAAACAATGGAAGACAACTTTATAATTCATACGGAACAAAGAAATGACATTACAGGTAATGATTTAATGCAATTAGTCCAAATAAAATTTACCTCATTTATTCAGTCTAACTGCAAATATTGACTCTAGCTGCAAATATCAGTATTCTTTGAAATCCCCAGGAAATCAAAATGGAATTTTTTTGGCTTTTAGTATGAATATGTTAGGGCCTTAAGGTTATCTATAAGCTAGTGTGCTCCAAACCAAACACAAAATTCTCATTTAGAAGATATAAGCATTCAAAACTTCTAACTTTCACCAATATGGATCAAAGATTTTGATGACATCACCCTGCACTTCAGCTTCTCATTAAACTTTCTGTCCAATCAAATGCTCTCTAGAATCTGAAAAGTACCGCCCACTACATTATAAATAGAAGCTGAGGCTGTGGCTGAAATCGGTCTCTTGTTCACAGAATGAGTATTTTCTGTATGGTGAATGGCGCGTAGTGCACTCTATAGGGGATAGGGAAGGATTCAGACTGTGTAAATATGGTTTTCCTTGCGGTGAATGTAGTCTGGTTTCGCGCACACACCCACAGTCTGCTCTAGTCCAGAGACACGATAGGATGGATCGGATCATGTGAGCGAGTTGGTGCAGACCGCAGAATATAATTGAATTCTACACAGAACTCTATATTTTATATCAGTATGTTTGAGACTGTGGCTGTATATCAATATGTTTGAGACTGTGGCGGGTATATTTGTAGCAATAGACAAAAATACGTTGTATGGGTCAAAATTATAGATTTTTCTTTTATACCAAAAATCATTAGGATATTACGTAAAGATCAGGATCCATGAAAATATTTTGTAAATTTCCTACCATAAATATAATAAAACATAATTTTTGATTAGTAATACACATTGCTAAGAACTTCATTTGGACAATTTTAAAGGCGATTTTCTCAATATTTAGATTCCAGATTTGCACCCTCAGATTCCAGATTTTCAAATAATTGTATCTCGGACAGATATTGTCCTATCCCTAACAAACCATGCATCAATGGAAAGCTTATTTATTTAGCTTTCAGATGATACATAAATCTCAATTTCAAAAAATTGACCCTTATGACTGGTTTTATTGTCCAGGGTCACATTTTTGATGAAATCTGAGAGCTTTCTGACCCTGCACAGACAACAACTTAACTGACACATTCTAGGCCCAGAAAGGTATTGAGGACATTGTTAAAATAGTCCATGTGACATCAGTGGTTATGAAGCTACGAAAATACTTTTTGTGCACAAAGAAAACGGAAGTAACAACTTTATTCAACAATTTATTCTCTTCTTTGTCAGTCTTTGATGGGTGTTCATGAGAGTATTTTAACAATGCTCTTACTACCTTTCTGGGCCTTGAATGTGTCAGTTGCTTTGCTGTCTACGCCGGGTCAGAAAGCTCTGTGAGTCCATCAAAAATATCTTAATTAGTGTTCTGAAGATGAATGAAGGTCCTACAGGTTTGGAACAACATGAGGGTAAGTAGGGTGAGAGAGAATTTTCATTTTTAAGTCCTTTTAAGTCTTCTCATAGACACTTATCATAAAGAATGACCCATCAACATCAGTATATCTTATGCAAGTATTCAAAACATCCTTTTGAAACCACAAGAAGGATATTAAACATTCTGTACTGTGGAAAAAACACATGTTTTGAATGGGACGATTGTCCTAATTGCTGGTTTATCTGAGAATACAGGTAAATACCTCTATGTTTTTAATCAATGTGTGGTATGTGAGTTTGCCAAGATAGCACTGACCACTTTAAAGTCTTCATTTCTCTTATCAATGGGAGAAATCTGACCTGGACAAGCACACATAGCATTCCTCTGGGGTTACCTCATAGTGCCCTGAAACACACACACACACACACACACACAAAGAAAGAATTCCTCTAAAGTTACTCCATGTACAGTGATATGCACTCACAAAAAGTGTATCAAGTTAGGGAGGCTAGGGGCTAAGTATTTTTTATGTCATTATATCCTATCATAAAGGAGAAGAAATCACTTACAGCCAAATGTTTTATAACATCAGACAGGTTTCACTCTTCTTATCTCAGTTTTGGCACTGTGTGTCGATTAATTATTATTCTGGAGACAATTCAGAGGTTGTTGCATATTTTACAGGGTAGCACAGGCCAAATAAATCTCTTTTGTTATAGAAGGAATGCAAGGTTTTGAAGACTTTGATATGTGATCTGTCTAGATGAACTGTCTAGAGGCAGTTGAAAACTGAAATCTGTTCACAAAATTCATCCTATCATTGTGATACACAGATTCCTAATTCAGAGTGAATAGTTTTTTCAGATTGCAGTCTATTTCTAAGGTATGGTGATAATTACAGATGGGCAACAGCTACTTAGTCACTTTTCAAGTCAGCTTAGTGTTTTAAATGAATGCTGCAAAAGGTTTCCTGTAATAACCAGTGACCTTAAATTTCAGTCTTTTTGTCACACATTGGCTTCAAGACTTGGAAGTATGAGTCACATTTGCAATAATTTTGTATCCTTTGAATACTAATGCTAAACGTAATCTTCTTGGAAATGAGCAACCAGTGCTTTAAAAAAAAGAAGAAGAAGGCAGTAGCAGGAAACAGTGGCGTATTTTAATGTGAACTGATGGACAGTTGCTATTAGAGCATATAGTCAGAATGTAGTGCTAACTGGAGCAGGAGAGTCCCTGGAGGCTTTTACATTTAGCCATCAAAACTCAGATTTTCACAGCCATTACACCTACAGAGCTAAGACACATGAACACACACATCATTTGACAGAGAGGCTCAGCGAAGCCTGTAACATATGTTCAAAGCGCTGAGTAATGCCTATCATATACACTCGTGTAAGAACACACATGCACATGCAAGACTTTCAAATTTGCCTTGCCCTAGAGGCAGTCATGGATGATCAAAGGCAGAACAATAACATTTCTTCACCTACTAAACAAGAATACAAGACAGGCAGAAAAGACAGAATCGGAGAGCAGAAAGAGAAAGAGAGAAGAGGGGGGAGGGACAGTGAGAGAAAAAGGAACAGAAGTAATGATGGGAAAGAAAATACACTGTTGTCATCAGAATGAGCAACCAAAACTGACATATAAAAGCATACACACATAAACAGATTATGAACTGTCGTATCATAAAACAGTAAAGAGTCGTGTGTGTGTGTGTATTACATTACATGTGTGTGTACAAACACATGTACATACACATTTTATACGTTATATTTAACTAATATACATTACATATAATAGCCAAATTGTAAAAACACACAAACATACACACTTTCGATATATATCTATATCTATATAAGTTTACATACACCTTCCAGAATCTGCAAAATGTTAATTATTTTACCAAAATAAGAAGGATCATACAAAATGCATGTTATTTTTTTCATTTAGTACTGACCTGAATAAGATATTTTACATAAAAGACGTTTAACGTATAGTCCACAAGAGAAAATAATTCTTATTTTATAAAAATGACCCCATTCAAAAGTTTACATTGATTCTTAATACTGTGTTGTTACCTGAATAACCCACACCTATGTTTTTTTGTTTTGTTTTTTTGTTAAGTCATAGTTGTTCATGAGTCCCTTGTTGTCCTGAACAGTTAAACAGCCTGCTGTTCTTCAGAAAAATCCTTCAGGTCCCACAAATTCTTTGGTTTTCAAGCATTTTTTTGTGTACTTGAACCCTTTCTAATAATGACTGTATGATTTTGTATTTTGTACTGTATGATACTAAGGACAGCTGAGGGACTCATATGCAACTATTTCAGAAGATTCAAACACTCACTGATGCTTCAGAACAAATTGCATTAAGAGCCGGGGGGTGAAAACTTTTGAACAGAATGATTTTCTTACAATTTTCTTATTTTGCCTACATATCATATTTTTTTCATTTAGTTCGGCCCTTCAGAAGCTACAGAAGATACTTACATGTTTCCCAGAAGACAAAATAAGTTAAATTTACCCTGATCTTCAAATTCAAAAGTTTTCAACCCCTGGTTTTTAATGCAATTTGTTCTGAAGCATCAGTGAGCATTTGAACCTTTTGGATCTTGATCAAAATCATACAGTCATTGTTGGAAAGGGTTCAAATACACAACAATTCCAAAAAACCAAAGAATTTGTAGGACCTGAAGTATTTTTATGAAGACCAGTGGGCAGCAAACAGCAAAAAATAAAAAATAATAAAAATACAGCTGTGGATCATTCAGGTAACAACACAGTATTAAGCATATGTAGACTTTTGAACAGGGTAATTTTTATTTAAATGTAAACAAAATGGACTATATGTAAATGTCTTTTATGTGAAATATATTTTTCAGGTCAGTACTAAATAAAACATAACATGTATTTTGTATGATCCCTCTTATTTTGGTAAAATAATTAATATTTTGCAGATTCTGCAAGGTGTAAGTAAACAGTATATATATTTTATTATATATATTTTATATTTTCTTATATCTCTCTCACTATAATATATTTTTTTAAAGATTTATAATGTAAAATTATGCTTCATGTAATTTTTAAGTCATGTGAAATGTTACATACAAATGTATTATTTATATCTGTATATGTACTAATGTTATTGCTAAAATAATCTTAAATTTAGCATTGTAGTATTTTTAAAAAATCTAAATAAAATACAATGCTCATATGGTTGGCAGAGGTTCAGTCCTAGACTACAATATTTCTCACCTTTCCTAATAATTTCCTGACATTTCCTGACACTTTTTAATTCTGTCATGTAAAAATGTAAAAACTCCAAAGCAAATCAGTAAATTTTACAGTTATCAACTCTCCTCTATAACTCTATCTCTTGGGTGTGTTACAGCAAAATGGCCAGAGAACAAGAGACAGCAAGTTACAGTAGCGCGACAGAAAAATTGTATTACAGAGCCTCGCTCTCTTTAATCTGGGTCTTTAGGCTTGATGGAAATTAAATAATTGTGTCAGAAACACTGGTAGCTCTATATTTAGCCAGAACAATCCAGCCCCATAGAGTACGCTATCTTGAACTCTCTCTCTCTTTCTCCAGCTGTGAGTGCAGTCCGTCTCTAAGGAGCAGATGTAGAGAAACCACCATGAACACACCCACAAACAGGAAGAGTAGTCAAAAACATCACAAACACCACTGTTTTAAAAAAAAAAAATCATAGTGTAGTCCTCATGCACTTGTGAAGTTCTCACAATGCTTGCAAGCTCAGTTACACTGCACTCCTGAAGTATTTCAAGTATTTGGATAATTACATTGTTAGTCTTGACATGCAAGCCAGTATTATTTTGTATATAGAAACATTGCGCTTATCACTTCTAGATCTTTAAAAGCACGTGCAAATACATATACATATTTCGTGTATAGTCCAGATTGCTGCCAGTCTGGAAATTGTAACAGCGATTCATAGTGATAAACACTATATACAATAAAATTGTGCATTTAACTGCATAAAAGGCCACTGACGCCGAGTAGCCCATCGTTTTTCCCATCGCAATAAAAACACCACATGCTTATGTGGTTAGCATAGTGATTGCAGCTAGGGCCAACGCATGAGCTCTTCTGACAGATTTTACAGCAAGGCTTCCCAGCAGTTTAACAGTTATAAGGGTTGTTAACACTCCCTTCCCTGGAGCCTTTGCTAGAAGGCAAGGGATACTAAGTATACCAAGTCTATACTAAGATACTAAGTGTCGAAACGTCAACATATGTTGTGATAGTACAAGACACTATGAATTAAAACAGAGTGTGTGAGAGAGACATTCTGAGTGGCTTATCAAGCCCAATGTTTTCAGGCTACATGCCTTTCCGTGTTCTTCCTTGGAATGTTTTTTTAAACAATGATATGTGGTTGTAAAAACCCAAGCAAAAATAAAACACTGAAGCATTAAATATTAAACATAAGAAATGATGCCACTTTCAAGACACGCATAGAGAGTGTTAAATCTGTGTGTAGCAATAGAAAGACGGTTTATAAATACATTACAGGTACCCAAACAACAATGTGGGAGTTTTGTTCCTTCACAGGTGTTCTTGAAATAAAGTTTAGTGTTATTTTAGCGCATGAGAGCGCAAAACTTTTAGATAGGCCAATGCATAATTCATGTGCTGTCAGATATAAAATGCAAGAGTTGTACTGACAGATTAAAAGCTGCCGTTTGCAAGTCGGTTGTTTTCTGATGTGCAAAAGACATAAAATGTCTGCTTAACAAGAAAGACTGCCTCATTACTTATTTCTAGTGCTCCAGGAAAACGCACGATTCCACTGTTTATCAGTCAAACCCACATCGCGTACAACACATAACAGAGGTGCACATGCTCTGGTGAAATACCTGTTTGTTAATGTGTTACTAACACTATTCTAACTCAAGTTTGAGTACTTTTTAGGCTTCACAATTCAGTCTCCTCTGAAATGCAACAGCATTACCTGACCTACATTAGCTGGCAGTAGTTTCCTAAAGAGACCAAGAAGTGTAAGAAAGTCCATGTGAACAGTTGTATTGGACACAATCTCATTCATGTTGTACAAGCAAAAAGAGGATTGTACTATTGCAAAATGTGGTCAGTAACAATTCACAGCAAGTTAGGACAGCTATATCTTAAGAAACTGTACGTGTATGCCCAATAAAATTAATTCACATCACCTTAATTTTGATGAGATGCTCTATATGCGACTCAACACTGACCTTAAACAAACACTTGCTATTCCACATTTAGTATTACAGTGGAAAGTCAGAAAGTCAAGTGTTTAAGTCTAGAAGGTAAAGTCAGCCAAAAATCATTAGGATAAGCACATGCATATGTGTTTGGAAAAGATGAGAAGGATTAATTCTGACTGCTGACCCCCAAATAGCCTTTTAAAGATAATCATGATTATGGTCAGAGCTAGCCCCACCCCTTTTTGGTCATGATTATATATAAACAAAAGAAAGAAAATGAGTCAATTAGGCTAAACATAAGCATCAATTTACCCTCTTTCCGCATCAAATCCAACGCAATGTGAAAAGGCACAATGATCTGTCATTCCTGCAAGCCGTTCGTTGTTTCTATGCGGACCACGCATTCAAAATAAAAATGATTCGCTTTGACATTGAACATATCCGTTTCTTTTTGCAATAATGCGAGAGCAACCCCCTCAGCCAAAGAGCAGTCTGTGAAAAAAAAGAAACGGGAACCGCAAGAGGTCATAAATCGCGTGTAGCTCATGGGCGTAAATGATAGCGTTGGGGAGACCGGTTCATGCTAAAGAATCGGTTCGTTCGGACGGCTCCTTTTGAAAGGCGACTCACCAATTCATTTAGCGCTTCGGAAGCCGTAGCGCGATGTTTACGTGTTTTTTTGGTAGATAAATACATATCTGGATAAATGCTATATGTATATATTACCTTGTTTTCCCATCAATTTTTTACACATTAGGCTGTTTTTGTTATAGCTATTAGTCATATTTATTGTAGCCCAACTTTAATGGTAGCAGTTATGTGAAACAATAAAGAAATAAAAAAAATACATTATAAAATAAAACATTATAAGCATTAAAATAAAATAATAAAAAACTGTAAAAAGTGTGATCGTATAAAGAAACAAAAATAAGAATAAAATAATAAAACAGAGGAGAAAGGTGCGTCACTTATGTTATTATAATAATACTTTCTGTAATAGCCCTTTTTCTTTATTAAAATGCATCCTAAAACGTAATAAAATGAACTAAATGAATACTGTATGAACTAATATATGTTTTCCAGTGGTCATTTCATTGATTAAATATTTCATTATATTACTTTCCCACTTGTAAAGCTGTTAGTTCTTTCTTTATGAAATGTTCGGTCAGTGAATTCCTTTGCTCTGCTGCTTCAAGAATTGCTTTCACAAAATCATGAAAACGAATCGGCTCAAAAGAATGATTCTATTGCGAATCGGACATCTAGGCATGGATACACCACCCAAGTCAATGGAATGCCAACCATGTGCTTTAAAGAGGGGCATCACTGCCTCTAATACATCCGATAAACACATCAGCAAACAAATAAACACGCACTTTTCGTGGTGTGCGCCTGATCCACCCAGCAGCATTTTTGAAGGCGACTCGATGTCACAAAGCGAGATTAATGATCATAAGGAGTCATCCCATTGCACATTAAGACAATCTGTTGTTGTTTTTTTATTAGCATTAAAGGAAATATGACAGAAAATGTATCTAAACGTTGTGTTATTTGTATTAATCTTATAGATTTTCACTGTGAATATAACGGGTTAATCTTTGACGTCTCGTCAGGAAGCATCAATAATGATTTTCGTTTTATCCCTGTCATAAGGACTACAATCAATACTCTATGAGCAATGACTTTAATCTGTCATTTTACAGACAGCAGCTGGGCGTGAGAACTTTAACAACATGCATCCCAGTGCCTTTCAATGCCAAAAGGTGTTCACTTGTATTTAGATCAATGCAGTGAACACAAAAGAATAGACAATAGGTATAGAAGAAACTTACCCAGCGGCTACGCCAACATCCCCGATAAAATGATCCGATGATCAATACTGTACCCAGATTTACCCACTACCAGGCATTGCGACCAATCTAACGGCAGTAATGATAGTATCCTTTACAGGCGGAGCACACAGGCGATGCACTTTGGCTGAGGAGGTGGAGGGACCGACTGACACTCATTACAATGTGCTTCGCTAGGGGGAGTCATCGCCTCTAATTAGACACTCTGGTACAATTGCTTTTCCACAAATGGAATGATAAATTACCAAATTTTGAACAATTTAAAGTTGATATTAAAATATATTTGGAGACAATAAAAAAAAGTAAAATTTAAAAGCAAAAAAGACTGTACAGCTGTTTAAAAAAGCCTTTCTCTTGTATTATTATTATTCATTTTGTTTTTTATTTATATTCTTTTTATTTATTTTTTTTTGCTTTTATTAGTTTATTGTATTCTTTTATACATGTATATGTGCATTGCCCCTGACATGTAAGGATATATGTGCTCTTGTATGTAAAATATATTGTTGTAGTTGTATCTAGTTGTTTTCGTAAAAAAAATGCTTTTCCACAACACTACAACATAAATATAATATATATTAGAATATTTTAAACAATAAAAAATTATATATGCTGAATTAATTTGACTGCTTGTATCACTGTTTCCAAAGTAATTTGTGCATTTTTTTACATCGTTTTGCCAGTAGGTGGAGACAAGTGACTGCCTTTAAGAGTGAGGAATTGAATCATTAATTCAGGCGATTCGTTCAAACACACGTTCTAATTCAGAAACATGTCAAATGACATTCGTTATGAGCGAGTCAGTGGACCATGCACTGAACCGATTCGTTCAGTGATTCGTTTAGGAGCTATACACGTGTGTTGCTCTGAGACACACTGTAGGATTTGATTCTGCTTTGGCTTCGTTTGAATCTATTTTTTTTCTGCGGGATTGACAAGTAAGTGCCAATTGTGTCAAATATGTAAGTTAGGCTACTCACTATTAAGTGTTTGTTAAACCAAAAGCAAAGGCAAACTTGCAATCGTGCTGTTGGTTTGATTACATGCGGCTTATGTTGATATTACAATCAAGGCGCAGCAATAGCACACGATATGTTATGTATATTAATCAGGTCAAATGTTATGTCCACATCTTTTGTTTGTCTCTCTTTCTGTCTGTTTCATTTACATCTCCCTGTCTGCAGTTCTTTACTGACTTCCTGATTGCATCCTGCTATCATACTCCATAAAACTGATGAAGCGAGAGAGATGCAGAGAGAGCTTGCTGCCATTAAATATAGCTCCATCCCCCACATATTCTCTCCACTGTTCATGCCACTTACAGCTTTTCTTCAGTGTTCACTCACAATGGTCACCAAAATAAGGCCATTTAGACTGTTGGTCCAGAATCTCAAAAGAATAATCAGGAAAATATAAAACATAAGCTATGCATATACACATATTAACATACTTTGGGAATGTACATCGCCTGTAGGCCTATTGTAAAGACATTCGTATCTGTGTAATAGTATTGTAGTGGTATTTAGTGGTGTACTGGAAGTTGCTTTGATAAATGTTTGTTCTAAATGACTACTGATATATGTGAGGACTGACAGGTTGACTTTTAATACTGAGAAACATTTTAGAGTGATATATAAACAAGTCATTCCTCTTTTTGGCGGTATTTGCTTTTTGACTGATGCACCTTAATGTGGTCACTTTATATTAAATCAGTCCTTGCCAGTGTTGGGGAAAGTTACTTTTAAAAGTAATGCATTACAATTTTGCGTTACTCCCTGAAAAAGTAACTAATTATGTTACTTAATTACTTTTTATGGAAAGTAATGCGTTACGTTACTTTTGCGTTACTTTTTATATCTGGGCAGGGCTTGCTTCTTTGTTTTTAATATAAAACAATTCTAATGTAAAAGCCCTTTTACACCAAAAGTGAAATGAATTCACCTCAGGCTGAAAGAAAAGTACATTTATGCAGGAGATCACTCTTCAGCCATAAAAAAATAATAAAAAAATTAAGCACAAATGTTAGTTTATCTAAAGTAATTTTTGATTATTAGTATGGTTGTACTGCATCATCGAAGTTCAGCAGCAAAGACACTGGTTAATAAAATGGGATTAAATACATTAAATACAAAGGATATTATACTTTTAACATATTTAATTATTGCAGGGTTGGGTCATATAATGAGTTTGCATTTCACTGTTTTTATTCATTTTGAGGAATACTGAATCTGTTTTTGTGAGTGAGATAAATTAATGCATGTTCACATTTAGTCTAGAATACAGTAACATCATGTTTACTCCCAATTTCCCGACAGGAGACTTGTCATTCAATAAATGGGGAAAAAAAGTAACTGGCGTTACTTATTTGAAAACGTAACACAGATATTTTCTTAGAAATTCAAAAGTAATGCGTTACTTTACTACTTGAAAAACTTAATATTATTACATAACTCGCGTTACTTGTAATGCGTTACCCCCAACACTGGTCCTTGCAATATTTTGTGTTGTTCATGTATAAAAATTTTCCTTTTACACTTTTAGAAAACATGTACAAAAGCTATCACTGAGGCCGTACCTTTCCTAAAGGTGCACATAAGTACCTTAAAGATGCATATCAGTACCTTAAATGTATATATTTGTACCTAAATGGTACATATTTGTAACTTTTGAAATTCTACTCCTTCAGTAACAGCTTTTGTACTTTTTGTACTAATGTCATAAAATTTTCACAAATTTACAAATGATAGGCCTGTTATCAGCATAACAATTTAAGTGAAAATTCAAAATGTCACAGATTTGCTTAATTACCTAGAAGTAGTATACTATCTAAAATAATTAATTATTATAACTAATAATTAATTAAATCGATTTTCTTTTTCTTTTCTTTTTTTTTTTAATTTGTACTCTACATTAAAGAGAATGTGTACTCTTTACAAAAAACTTCTCATTATTGGCCAATAGGGGGCGGCAAATATTTTTTTTTACTGTATTTAACTATTGAAAGCTAGATTTCTCTGACTTTTTGGACTTCTCTAAATCAATTTGAAAAACAAAAACACTGTAGTTGTTGGATGAAAGATAAAGTTAATATTTCTCTGTGAGTTTCATCCACATCTACCCTGATATATAATCAATAATTATTATTTATTTTTAATAATAATATTTTTTGTTATAAAAATAGTCTAATAATGAGGTTAATAATAATAATATGTGATTTATCTTAATTTCTAATGCTTATTATTTTACAGACCTATCAGATAAATGAAGTGACACTGTGTTTGTCCACTAAGTGGCACTAGTGAGCACCTCACACAAAGTTTATGCTTCGACTGGGTGGTGTCTGTCAGGTTTTTTTTTTTTTTTTAATCCTTCGGGTTGACTACATTACTGCACTTTTTCCCTGTCTCTAGTATTATCTGATCCATTAGTCAATAGTATTATCTGAACCTGAGCTAATGATCTTAATCAGGTGTGTTAGACATACAAAATGCAGTATACTGTAGGACTGAATAGAAGGTTATTTGTCTATGATGGTTTATACTGGCCTAAAGTTATTGGGACACGTATAATTATAAAAAGAGAGTCAAGGGCCATTGCATATTACAGCATTTGTTATTGATTTGTTTAATGTGCATCCAACACTAAAAGTTAAAAGTCATAATTTAAAAAAAAATGATTTTATTATTGTCATTATTATTTCTATAGATACTACTGTTTTAAGTGACCCAGAGTGTTTTGATGGGTGTCAATAATATTGTTATATAATGCATTTTATAAAGAGAGATTGTTTCAGTCATGGTGAAAAATACAACTGTGTGAAGACTGCGTGAATCCACTCGGTGGATACTAAAAAAAATCGCAGAAAGACGGAAACATTTGGCACTTGATATTTTGTTCTCAAATGCACTAGCGTTCCGTACATTTACCAAATGCCTTTTATAATCACAGCTGGCTTGTGCTACCGTTATTGCAACTTTATTGTGTTTGATTTTTTTTTCTAAAGCTCTTACAAAATACTAGTTGCCTAAGTCTGTATTTGATCCTGTGCAAATATCTGACATGTTACAAATCTGTAATCTTCAACAAATGTTGTAATTCATCAACAAATGCATGCGTTGACTATGTCAGTGTGTCATTGTGTGATGAAAATCTGATCATTGTATGTCTGACGCGTGCACAGATGGTCCGGGAGTGCGCGCGCAGCCGGGTCGCATTGTTCTGAGTGTGACACTTTCTATGCGAGAGCTAATGAGAACAGACTGACTCTCGTTTTCCCCTCTAAGCAGTTTTTTTCTAGTCTTTTCTTTATAAACACCCTTAATGTCGCCTGTCTCTCATCCGTCCGTTTCCATCTGGCCACAAATAATTTAACCAATCTGACAGTTTGACCCGGGACATAGATAGATAGATAGATAGACTGGTTTTAATTTGTTTTTAAACTCCATGAGAACAGATGAAGAGAATGATGTAGGCTGGGCCTTTTTGATGAAATATTTCTGCTTAGTTTTTAGAAAATATTATCTAAGACACATGTAGAGACGACAGATTGTCTCTTTGCATGAAGGGGACGTCTAATCTGGCTACCTGAGTTTAAGGCTAATGTATTCGACCCTTCTCCGTGACATACACGCAGACATATGGTATTACAGCGGGACTGTGGGTCATTCATTACATAATCCTCTAACGAGGCCTGTTCACGTCCAGCATGGAACACACAAATTGATCAGCCTGTTTGCCTGGGTAAGGAACTTTATGCTGTACCTTCTGGGATATGTTAGAAACGTAACATTTTTATGTACTAAACTATTTTTCACTAAGCAGTTTCTTTAGGCCTACTGATTGAGTGAAACAATCATAGTTGAGACTGACGGTAAACCTTAACATCATCAGTTGAGTAAAAATCTTTAATGTGAAATATGACCAAGAATTGGACACGCACACACGCGCGCGCGCACACATGCTCTCTTGCTCTTTCCCACGGGACGCAGCAGACGGGTCGTAATTTGGTTGCTTTGGCCCGTCTGGACAAGCACCTGTCTCCTCTCTGGGGAGAAAGTCGCCTTTGGGCCGTGAGCAGAGCGGACTGTGCATGTGTTGTGTGACAGCATGAAAAGGTCTTTTTTCATGGTTTTTTAATAGTTAAATAATGTGTTACGAGAGTGAATTTCATAATGTGAGCCCATAGTTCATAAGTTCATTGCAGTTGAAATGACGTGCGTGAAAGTAGTATGAACACAGAATCTTATTGGCACAATATCTTTAATTTCATTTTGTTTTATACAAAAACTACAACAGACGAATCAGCGTTGAATTAATATTTGTACTATTTATTCTAAAATAGTTATGAAAAACTGCGATACAAACCAGTGTACTGGCTATTCCACTACAAAATGACAGACAAAACCCTGCATTAACAGGGTGATCTTTGGATATGAGGCAGATGTGAGATAATTTGTTCACTATAAAATTTCCAAAAGGTTCACAAGAATCACGTAAACAAATAATCTCTATAAATAGTTTCTAAAAGAAAAATAAACTACTTTGAGATCATTTTTGGTCGCAGCAGAGAGAGCGTCTATGGGTAGCTTGTAGACTTGGAAGGCAGGCAGCACGCTTTTTTTTAAATGTGTATGGACAAATTATTTATCTGACATTGATTGGGATTTAATTTTGTTGTACTTTTAAACCACCACAAGTCATCAGGTACCCAAAGCGCTATCTATGAGCAGTTTGTAAACAAAATAAACAATACAGCAATAGATCCTATCCGATGGGAAGTGCTTCTCGTTATCATAGGACAGGACATCAACAGCAACACCATTATAATAACCGTAGTGCACACACAGCGAAGGCCCTCCTACTCCTAAGAAAACTGCCAATGAAAAGTGCAAGTGGAAAGCAACGGTAAACCCAAACTCTGCGACATCAGTCTAAAATAGGAATATTAATAAAACATTAAATATTTACATATATACGTAAACACTTTAGATATGCTATCTTAAGGACACTCACATAACTTAATTTACTTTATAAATAAATAAACAAGAAAATATAAATTAACAGCTAACGAGATTACGATTTGTTCCAGCACACAGAAGTAGCCTATACATTTTTCCAGACGGTTCGTAGCCTATAAAATCAGCTTGATTTATAACAAGGTTGCGAAAGATAAATGCTGTTTGTTTCGTTTATGTAAGATCCAGCCCAAGTGAAATCTCTCCACAGCAAATTATTGCCACAAATGTGCTTATGATGTTGGATAGCTAATCTTTGAAAAGCTATAAACTGCTACACTGTCAAAAAAACAACAAGCTTCACTTATTGCGATAGCTACATTAATTTTTCGGTGATGCTTTATCATAACTAAAGGTTTCCTCCATTCATTTTGTTCCGATTTCCTTTCTTAAATAGCGGGGACAGACAACAAAACATAGTTTAGGCTTATTTCTGAGAGTAATTATAAAATGTTACCCTCTTTTTTTCTTTTTTATTAGTTGTGTGAGCTGCTGGAATATGCTACTTCTCAATGTCTATAAAAGTATTCTTTATACACACTTGTGGAGTTTTGTTTTGAAGTACTGGTAAATGTGCCGAAGTTCGTTTAAACGTCCAAAACGTGGTTAAGATAGGAAATATAACAGATAGCTAGGCGAAGTATTTCTATCTTGGACAGCTTCTTGTCGGGTGGAAGTGTTGGTAGCAGCTTTCTAAGCTCAGCGAACGCTACGTTGAACGCTTCCACTCTGATGCGTTCGCGCGTGGCATGCGCAGAACGGTATTTCGCGGTGGCGCGCCTCCTCCGTCTCTTCTCTTCTCTGGTGAGCGCGGCTGGCACGAGTGCACGAGTCTTGCCATCCTCGGCCTCTAAGGGTTCGTGAGCCACACATTCCACCTTCATGACGTTCAGACATTCCGTGTCCGGCTGTGTCCAGGTGAGGTCAGGATCCGTCTGATCGGGGCTCAGCATCATTTTCAGATCCGTTTGATCAAGGCTTCAAAAGTGCACTGATTGTTAACTACCCTGGTGAAGTAGACACAAAGGATTTGTTTTCAAATATGGACAGTTATCTCTACATACTTTAATAGCTACATTCAGTGCAATAACGGAAATAAAACAACTAAAAATAATAAATCAACTAAAAAATCGAACGATCTCATGTAGTGGATAGAATGTCTAGAATAAATGATTGGTGAATGAATATTTCACCTCCATTTTGAAGGTAACACTCTAGGTTATTCGTTTCTGTTACTTTAAAAACAGTTCAGCAGCTACTAAATGTTTGTGAATGGTTGTCAGTGTGCATTTTGCAATTCAGCTCTCTCAGCACAAATTATCATCAGTAGATGATTATAAATATTCACTGGTTCCATGCAAAAGTTAATGGAAATCAATTATTGTCACAAACCAAAGTCATAGCTGACCATCTGTCGCAAATGCAAATGCAAAGGCTATAGCTCCAGATGACACAAGGGTGCTTGAATCTCAAATCATGGATTGAGTCATTAACATTAAAAAAAGGTATGTATTTATTTTTTTATTATCAACGCCATGCACTTTAAGTTGCATGTTATGTGCACACCTACTGAGTGATGCAAGTGAACTACACTCTAACACTGTAAAAAAAAAATCTGCCAATTACAACAGTAAATGTACGTTTACTTGCTGTCGTAAATTTTAAAGAAAAAACAAAACGACAACCTGTATTGATTAGTTTTTTGCATTTGTTCAACGACTTTAATTATAGAAGATCGAATTGAAATCATGAAAACTCAAAAGTTTAAATTATTTTGTGATGAAAAGTGATCCTAAAAATGTGACAATATTCAATAGCAATGGAATTGTTTTTGCGGAGCTGCTCGTTTTTATTGGACTGTTGTTGTAGCTAATCATTCAGTAGGCTAAAATGCAATTTACAACATGAAGATGAGTAAAAAGTATTGTGAAGATTTTACGAAATTGATTTGAAACTCACCTCTGTTGATGATGTATTGGAAGAGAATCAATTTATTCCCCCAAATCCCTTTTATCAAGTCTGTTTTCAGTCAGTGATTCATATTCATCTGTCCATTGTGCTTTCTCAATATTTATTTCAGCATCAGCAACAGCATTTCTCAGTAGTATTTTCCTCGCCACTAATTCCACGCAGCCGGCAACGTAGATTCGTGTTGTTATATGAAATTTCCGAAAGCAGAATTACAGAATGGATATAAATAACAGGACCGGTAACGCACGCTCGGACATGTGTTGCCCTCTGACCCGTGCGTGGATAACAATGGACACGCGTCCTCAGATAAGATCGATTTGATACGAAAGTGTCGTCTCAGGCTGTCCCTTCTGTTTCCCGTGGATTAGGACAACATTGCTCCAGCCATCCTTACAGCCACGCGTGCTTGTCCTCGTGCCTCTGATGATTTGAGAGATAGCATTCCACTGGCTCCCTTTAAAGTCTCCCTCTCTCGCTCTCTTGCTCTCTCGCTCCCTCTTACAAATCATTCACTTTATGCACTTATCCACGACAGTCACACCTCCGTCCCACCCCCTCTTTTTTCTCTCCTTCCACTCAGCGAGTTCTTTCTCGACCAGATTGAAAGGAGCGCCTGAGGCTAGAGCTGGACGCGAGTTTTTGGCAGTAACGCATGGGTTGTACGCCCGTGTTAAAGTGGTGCAATTGTTTGTAAAAGTTTCAGCTGCTAATCTGAACATTTTAGCTGAATTAAGTGTTTAGTTATGATATTTTAAGAAAATCCGTTTTATAATATGTTGACGTTTTGGATGACTAGAGTATCGCGAAGCATAGCTTTTTTAAATTCTTATACATTTTCTATGACCTAAATTAAAAAATATATTTAAGAAAATACTAAACAAAATTTACTTTTATACAACAGGGATATTAAATGAACTGCAAAAACGCTACAAAGAAAATAAAAATAGTGTAAAGTTTAAAGAAAATTGTCACAAGTGATGGTAAAAATGCAGTTTTGATCTAAAAACGGTGTTTGAAAAAATTTCGCATTGATGTTGTTTGGTTTGTTTCCAAATGTATTTTTAGTAAGATTTTGTACTTCAGCATCAGCTGATAATTAACTAGATTTGCTTTGTTTGCCTTATGTGATGTACATGATTTTAAGTCTACACCATTTTAAAACTTTTCGCAAAAATTAAGCTCTCTAGAAGTCATAAAAAAGCACTGATGTAGCCGCAAACATCCATGGACCCAAGAGGTTCTTTATCCACCTTATTTTTCAACACAAAAGTAAGCCGTTTTCTGTGAATGTGCGGGACTTCCGGTCCATTAGCCACTATAGGGAAATAAGGAGAATAACAAGGTGCTGTAAATGGTAAAACTGTTTGCACCACAAACCAGTGTGTTCATAATTAAAATAATACATTGAAATAATATGGTAAGACACACCAATTTGCAATAAGCAGCAAAACGAACTGTTCTGTACAGATAAAAATAGCTAGAAGCAGATGAGACTGGAAGCCAAACCTAAAATTTACCAATAGCCACGCCCACTCTTATGGGATGAAAAAGGTGGGTAGTGAAAAAAGTTTCTTCAGATTTTCAAAAAATCTAAGAAAAATAAAAATGTTTTTTAAGAACTGTTTCCTGAAAGGTGAACCAAAAATTATTTTTCTATGGCATTACTGCAAAAAACCTTTTTCGGAAATTTTGTTTTTAAGAGCGTAGTGTATAAGAAAGTATTGTGTGAGTATTCATCAACCCATGATCTTACAAAGATCGATCCTTCTATTTTCCAGTAAAAAAAAAAATCCAGTTAGTAATGATTTGTTGTGAGAGGCAAGATTGTGTGATTAGATGGGTAGAGAATGGCCTTGAAGAGGTTTACTCTTCTCGATGAGAGACAGAATTTTAATATTTATCATGAAAGATAAAAGGGACAGTGGTGTTTAATATATTGCCAAACTTCTCATAAAAGACGAGTAAAGAATATTTCACTCTAATAGGCATGTCAGTGGCAAATAGACCCACCTAGTCTGTGCATGTGATTGGAAAAGACAGTTGTAATATAATCAGGAAAATGAATGTATAGTTCAATACCAAGTTTGATGAGAGAAAAAAAAAATCTTTAATATAAAATTAAATCATTGGAATTCTTCAGGATCCACACATCATGCATTTGACTATTATTGATCATGGCTGATGAGATGTATTAGATTCCATTAAAACCTCTTATTTCTGTCCTCTGTTTGTGAACAAAGTCAGCTGGTTCACTATTTCCTGCAACACACCCCTCCCCTCCTCACACATACACATATAAATACACAGAGTCAAATGTGAGAAAGAGGCATATGGCTTCCAGAGTCACCCATCCCCCCTCTGCTGCCCTTTTTTGCCTGGTGCATGTGTTCAGATCTGGGCATTGCTTTGGGAAGGGGGCAAGGACCTCACTGACTGAATTAAGGTCTACTCTATGTGTGTGTGTTGGGGCAGCTGGCTGATGTTGCTGGAAGGATGGAAAGATGGATGGGTGGATGGAGAGATGGATGGAGGCAGGATGTCTGACCCAGGGCCAGTGGAGGGGTATGAAAATAGTAAGACCCAGAGAAAAAGAGAAAAAAAAAACAATAGAGGGGAGGACATGAAGACAGAAGAGAACTGGGCATAAAGACAGTGGGATGGAATATTTTGACTGGAAAGAGTCAAATGTGTTTTGGAAAATATTCTGAGTATTATGTTAAGTGTGGGTATGAATCTGTTTGTAATGGCTTTGGTTTTGTATAATTTGGTTTAGTTAGATTATGCCGTCACTGAAGGGAACATATGTTGTCCTGTGTGTTTAGTTTCAGGAGGGCTGGTGGAGATCATAAGTATTGATCTCTGTTGTTCATGGTGAAAGAACAATGGATTGCAGCTCATTTCACGGCTTAATTCAGTCCAAGTACGCGGTCAATAAGAATACCTTCTGCTGGGCCAAGCTGTGAGGCATGTTCATTTAAATCACACAAAACAAATTTCCAATGCTTTTTTGTAATGTGTAATACAAAATATTCCCCATCTGCCTCATACTTGACAAAAAAATTAAATCGCTGATATAAACTGTTGTTCAGCTACATAGATGGATAGATAGATAGATAAACAAGAAGTGAATAGTGAGTAACTTACATTTTAGACTTAAAATTGGCAGTTATTTTACTCCAAAAACGGTAGTAAACACAGTGCACAATTAACCATAATGTGACTTTGAACAACACACACAGGTGCTTTGTTCCTTTGTGAATCTGTGTTTTTGAATGAATCTGTTCAATCAATAATTCATTGACTCACTAAACTAAAGACTTCACTTGTCACCACCATTGCCATATCGATGTAACCTTCAGAAAGAGTCATTACCACTAATGCACAGACTGACAGGCTGAATAAAAAGTCTTAATTTATCTTGTACTGTATATCTGAATTCAGAATATTTTTTTCTCTTAAAGGGATCATCAGATGCCCATTTTCCACAAGTTGATATGATTCTTTAGGGTCTTAATGAAAAAGTATCAAGATACTTTGGTTAAGATTTCTCAATGGTAGTGTGAAACAACACTTTTTACTTTGTCAAAATCAGCTCTGCAGACATCAACCCATCCTGTTGCATGTTGCTTTAAATGCAAATGAGCTTTGCTCACCCCACCCCTCTCTTCTGTGGGGTGACCAGCTGTGCTCCGTTTACTTTAGCCACATTTATCCGCGAAACTTCCTAACTAGCACATTATTAGGAAAGGCGATTGTAAAGATTTTTAAAAAACGCTTATAGTGGCTTAGCGGTCGAGAGTAAATGACGACTACTATGTTCATTATTACATCCAACAACAAAACACCTCAATGGCTTAGGAGACATTTTTGTCTACATCCCTGCTCCGGCGTCAAAACAATGGCGGGCTGTCACCAAAGCCACTAGAAGGCAAGCCTGCAACCATTAGCCAAAAAAGCGAAACGGCTAAAGCTAACGCTTCCGGTCTGGCAGTATGTGGGAAACTAGACCAGAGGCCATTTTTTTTTAAAGGATGTCAATGAAAAGGCTTTAGTATGCTGAATAAACAGCTTTTTAGAGGAAACGTCTTATCATCTATTAAATCGACAACCTATCTGCTAATCTTTAACATGTTTTACACTAAACAAGGCTATTGGATTAAACTATTTTTAGAGTTTACCGCAAAAATATGCTGTTTTATAAAAGAAGTCACTGACTTTTTGCGAAGGGTGGGATTCAGCTTACAGCACTTCTCATTCATTCCTATGGTATCTGTAAATGGTGACTGAGTGTCGCACAACTCTGACTGAAACAACAACACCCTTTTTACCTTGTCAAAAACAGCTCTGTTGACAGCGACCCATTTTGGTGCATGTCTCTTTAAATGCTAATGAGCTCTGCTCACCCTGCCCCTCTCTTCTGCAGAAGAGGAAAGGCGATTTGCAAATAATCATAAAAAATATAAAGTGTGAGATTTACTACTTCTGGACGTGCAGCTGGATCATGAACAGTCGGTACCTTTTTATCAGAATCTGCCTTGAATTGTCCCTCAGTGGCTCAGGAGAAAATGAAGACTCATATGTTCACCTTTAAATTCAACTACAAAACACCTGCATTGCTCACGAGTCGTTGTCACTACAGATGCACGAGTGCAGACAAAAATGGTGGACAGCGTACAACTGGCTGAGGGCGGAAATATGCTAATACGGGACAGTCCGTCAGCGTCAGTGGGCGGGGCTTGAGCAACATGACATCATACTACTCAGAAAATCAAAATGCTTGATCATTCAGACCGTTTAGGTTTTTTGGGGGGGATTAAAAAAGAAGTGAATGGATTTTTATCATCGTAGCGTGGTTGTGTCCACACACTGCGAAGACACTTTTATATGCAAACACCATGTAAAAGTGAATTTTGCATTCAAAGTCTACTTTAACTGGCATCTGTGGATCCACGAAGAACCTTTCACATCCATGTAACCTTTCCATTCCATTTAAGCTTCTTTATAGTGGAAGAAGGTTATTCAGATTTCCAAAATGTTCTTCACAAGAAAGAAATGGCTCGTTTGAGAGCTGTTTACTGAAAGGTTCTTTGGGGAACACAAAATGGTTCTTCCATGGCTTTGCTTTGAAAATCACACTCCCATTTGAGAACTGGAACTAACTCTTGTAAAATGTGAGATTTTTTGGCATTCGGTGGGAATACTACACCTAATTAAGCAAATGTTTGCATGCCCGTTCATAGAATTGTTGCAGTCTCAATAACTTGTCATGGAGGACAAATTTATTTAAATGGATGGTTTAATTCACAAAATCATTTAATGACATATCTCATTAAGATAAGTACATAACTTCTGCACTTTTAAAACGCTGAATGAGTTTGAACATGGATTGCTATACCGAGGGTAGTCTAAACTCAGCTGCGTGACTGACCCAGGCACTGGATAGCACCCATTACAGCCCCAATGAGAGCCAGCTGCAGCTCATCAGCACAGGACACCTGAGCTCAGCTCTGCTTGGACATACTGCCCTTTACACACAATAACACTGGTGCACACAAACGCACAATGTTACATCCATGCACATGCATGCATAGGATTCTCAAGGACGTGGTTTTAGGGGTTATTGTTGGCGTCAATCTGACAGGAGCACAAAGAGTTACTATCCTTGTACGAGACAGAGCGACGAGAAAGATGAGCGATGGCATATATTTTCTTCTTTCTCACCTCTCCAGGGTGAGCTCAGATCAGAACACCTCCTCCTCCCCCATGAATTGGGATCAGGTGGGGATCAGCTGGACCTTCGAGAAGGGGGGCAGAGGGTTTATGTGTGTGTGTTTTGGTAGTGGTGCTGATGAGCAGGAGGGTAGGGGTGCCAGGCCGGCCGGGGGCCAATGTTGCACCTGTGAGAGATCCTGGAGGCAAATCTGGGTGTAGATGCATGGATATGATTGGAAAGGTCCATCGTTGCACCTGCACAGAGACGATTGAAGAGTTTGACAAGCCCAGAAATAATAAAAAAAACAACCTAACTTTGGCTTTCATGATACATCCAAGAAGCGTGCTGGATGTGTGGCTGCACTCCTGGGCAGGAAGAATGAATTGGTCAGTCCTTTCCCCCCAAGAACAATCTTTGAGGTGTAAATAACTGAGACAAAGAGGGAGTTAAGAGAGTACCCAACATCTTTCTCCCTTTTTGCTTTTCTCTGTCTCTCTCTTTTTCCCTCCCACTTTGTCTCAAGGGATTGTACCAGCCTGGCTTGAACTGGACACCATCTGCTATAATGTGACAGAATGGAACCCCCAAATACTTTCATTTAATTCTGCTTTGTGTGTGTGTGCACATGAGAAGAAAGCTATTATCTATGGTTTTCAGAAAAAAACACAGCTTTTTTTCTGTAAATATATGGACTTGTATACATACCCGCATCAGCACATGTACACTAACGGTGTGTGGGTCATATTAGCACCCAGAGTTTGTTCCCTTGAGTCCTTTGTTGAATTTAAAGCCCATCTGTTTTTCTCTAACAAGCCTTGTCTTTTCCTCTTTGTTATTTTACCCCCGTTTTTGTGTATTTTATTTGTTTAAAGTGTGTGTGATCAAATTAAAGTGTTACAGGCCTCTAAGATTAAGAGAAATGTGAAAAATCAGCACCATGGACAGTGCTGGACAACCATATGCACCTTGCTATAGTGCAATGATTAGTATTTATTTATATTATACCACATGTCTGTGAATGCATATGGTGAATTTCATAGGAGCACAATAGGCAGCATCCGATTTCACTGAACTTTCAGTAGGTAGGAATCATATTTAATATAAAGGAGTAAAAAAATGAAACACTTCTGTCAATTTCTAACCCTTATGGTGGTTTTGCAAATGCAAATTATTTTCTATTAAATGCTAATTATTCAATTGAATAATTTATTAGCTTCAAAGCTGCTAGAGGGTATGATGGGAAACTGATGAAAGCATTTAAAAAATGTGTCTGATGAAATGTGTCATACTCGTATCATATTCTAAAGTCAGATATTATGCTTTCGCTCTACACATTTGTTTGATATTCTATGCAATAAAGAGAGTGTAGAATGAAAATGAAAGATGTGAAACTAACATTTTTAGTTGCTGATTTGTCATTGGTGTGTTTAGAGAGAGACAGTACTGGAGGGGATATTTTAATGTCCCATCAAGACCTAATTTATGAGATGAATTACTGAGGATCACTTTTTCAACCCTATATAAAGGTAGTGTTTTGTCTTCGTTGTTGCTGTGTGATCAAGATTGATCTCTTCATTGAAAGCATAATGCTCCACCCACCACCAACAGGAGATCTTTTCCTTTCTTCCTATTAATTAAAGTACGAAAAAAAACCTTTCAATTAAATATTTGGGGTTAGTAAGATTTTTGTAAATAATATAAATATAATTATATTAACATTAATAACTTTTATTCAGCAAGTGACAGTAAAGACTAGAAATTCAGCTTTACCATCACAGGTATAAATTACATTTGAACATTTATTCACTACTAATTTGGATCTAATTAAAATATAAAAAATTATTACAAAAATTAACCAACCCCAAACTTTTGACAAGTAATATTTCATTAAAAGGTAGCATGCTGTACTCATATTCAATCTACAGATAAGCACAAACTATGGCCAGGCGACCTGGTTGTCATCGACTGTAATATTCCTCCCTGAGTTTGAAATATGACTGCATCCTATCGATTGGATGTGGTGTCACGGTGACTAGGCAAGAGAGAGAATACAGGTTTGCAAAAAAGTAGGAAAAACAAGGAAAAACAGCTGCAGTGGTCATAGTGAGAAACCAGCAGGCAGAGTGAAAGGCGACGCAAGGACAGATCCGTGTTATTTTAAGGCAAAGTGACAGATTCTTACAGGCACATACGTAAACCTGTAGTGATGTGCCTGTGCCTCAATACCTGTGTTGTTGTTGAGTGTTTAATGTGGACTCGACCTCATCTTCTATGTCCATGAGACTCTGTTAGTTTTCCCTCTGCATTCACATCATGTCTCGTCTCTGTCATGTGTGTGCGGCTGTGTGTGTTTGTGGATGATGGGAGTGGAGTGGACACATGGATATGAGGAACTGGTGCCTTGCCTGAGGAAAGCTGTAATAGCAGCTGCCAGCGTGACTGACTTACTTTTTCTTTCTTTCTATCTATCTATCTATCTATCTATCTATCTATCTATCTATCTATCTATCTATCTATCTATCTATCTATCTATCTATCTA
>JAHKKF010516194.1:0-12396 GCA_019740295.1 Labeo calbasu
AGAGCTCATTTGCATTTAAAGCAGCCTCGACCAGAATGGGATGATTTTTGCAAAGCTGATTTTGGCAAGGTAAAAAGGGTGTTGTTTTACACTTCCATCAAGAATTTTTATTATTATAGACTTTTCATTAAGACCCTAAAGAATCATATTGATGACCCCTTTAAAGGGACTTTGGTTAAAACCGTGGACTTGGCAAGACTATGCGCCAGAGTATTTAACTGAGGTATTTCTGTCGCGTTATAGGCAATTGAACGGTTAATACACGCACTTTATGTGTCCAAATGCCCGTCTTTGTAAGTATCCTTTTAAACACAGTAATTTAGGTCTTAAGTGAAGGCAAACAGCTGAGAAAGAAAACACGTGTAACAGTACATTATATTGGACCCGGGCAGTGAAGAATATGCAGTGTTTTTATATATTTGATTATACAATGCACTTAGCATTTCTTATTTATTTGTCCTACTGTAGTTTTTTTTTTGTCCTATTGCGTGTAAAAAGTTTCTTATTCTTATTTAGTTTACTTGTCTTAAGTGAGCTTGAGGGGTTTTTTAGGCTAGTATTCGTTTTTGTGATATTGACACTGGTTACAAGAATTATGAAATTTCTATATCAAACATTTTGATTCATAAACACCTTATTTAAAGCAAAAATAACTATATCGTTATATATGTTTTTATTGTGAAAATGACTCGTATGTGACCCTGGACGACAAAAAAACTTGTCCAAATTAAGTTCTTAGCAAAAATCAAAAATTAGGTAAAAAAATTGATATGAATGTCTTCATGGAACATGATCTTTACTTAACATCCTAATGACTTTTGGCATAAAAGAAAAATCGATAATTTTGACCCATACAGTGCATTGTTGGCTATTGCTACAAATTATACCCATCCTGTGTGGTCCAAGGTCACATATCATAATATAAGATTTAGTCAAATCACCCACCCCTATTGCTTGGTTTGTTATTGTTTGTTCCTTTTACCAATTAACTTGTAAATGGCATAGTATAGGATTGTTATCACCAAACAAACCCCCTGAAGGATGGGTCGACTTTACAGGCAACAGATGAGAAACACTGAATTTCATAAATCAAAATGAGCACCAGTCTGTATGTTTTTCTTGCTTAAAAAAATGACTTTTATTATGCTTTGGCATGTCTATACAACGCACTAATATCAAAATCACTATCCAAAAATTGGAAAAACACTGTTTGAACTAGTTTTCAAGCAGTCCTAAAAAATTTAGAGCAAAGGTCTGTCAGTGTGTGTGTTTTTTGCAGCGTTTGGCTCGGGTCTCTCTCCCAGCGTGTGGTTGTGAAGTGGACTGATTTTGAGCACTGAGGGACTGCAGGGCTTGAACTCGCTGTAGGCGTTTACAGAGCTCACTTTCACATGTCTGGACCAGTGCTGATGTCCTTTCACCATCCCAGCCCAACACCTTCATCATGACCTCCACTCCATGCCCCGCCACCATCTGCATAAAAATACATCCATCCTAAACTATATGCTTCTAAACATCCAAACACATAAATGTAACTGTTTTCATTACATAATATAATATATTATTAGGGTTTTATAATATTTTTGGCAAGCTGAATAAAAGACTGTACTCATGTGGCTTCTGCTCATACCACTGAAAAGAGTGAGTGACCCCTACTGATATATGTCTGAAAGTTCAGTCAACGTGACTCACAAACCAATCAAGTCCTGACTTACTTTTTTTCTAGTTGAACACCCTGTTCACTCTAAATTTGTCATATTACACAGATAGAATGAACATCATTCAGCTTTGAATAATGTTCACGTTGACTTCCACTCTCTAATGTAAAATAATGATAAATATGCTTAGTTTTTACACCGTTCTTAAGAAATTGTGGGAGGTCTTACAACACAGATGTCATACCTGTAGCTCTTCATTGGAAAGTCTGGTCTCTGGGTATTTTTTTTCCTTCAGGACCATTAGCGTCGTGGAGCTGAACCCTGCTGTGGCCTCCACCTGCACCCCATCTGTCTCATCTAGTCTAGCGCCTGCAGCAATGACAGTGGTTAACATCCTGAAAGCACTGGAAAGATTAGGGCTGTCACAGCAACAGATAAGCTGTTCATCATCCAAGCTGCTACTTTCTTCATTCCACCAAGTACTGATAAAATGAACTTGCACGAACTGGTACAATATTTAGAAATGGCTCAGCGATGCCATCTAGTGGGAGTAAAGTCAAAGCAACATTGAAGGAATAGTTCACCCAAAAATGAAAATTTGCTTAAAATGTATTCACCCTCAGGCCACCAAAGATATAGATGAGTTTCTTTATCATAACAGATCTGCAGAGCTTTAGCATTACATCACTTGCTTACTAGTGGATCCTCTGCAGTGAATGGGTGCCGTCACAGAGCAATGATAAAACCATCACAAGTAACCCACACAACTCCAGTCCATCAAATTAACATCTTGTGAATTAAAAAATGCATGTTTGTAATAAACAAATCATTAATTAAGACGTTTTTGACTTGAAACTGTTGCTTATGACTAAATACAGGTGTGTTCTATCCATAAAATTGCTTTCTCCATTAAAAAAAGTCTTTCTGCCTAAATCAGGAGAGAAATATGCACAGATCAAAACTGTTCTATACAAATATGTTGGTGGATTTAGATATGAGAGAACAACAGAGGATGGATTTTTCACCGTTGGAAACTCTATTATGGATTATGGGCTGTATTCTAACCAGAAACAATGGTTTTAAAGTTAAAAAATGCTTTAATGGTGAATTTCCTTTTCACAAACACGCAGCTTTTGGCATCACAATACATTAATTGATGGACTGGAGTTGTGTGGGTTACTTGTGGATTATTGTGATGGTTTTATCAACTGTTTGGACTCTGATGGCACCCATTCACTATCAGAGGATCAATTGATGATCAAATGATGATTTGATTTTACTTGGGGATTTCTCTTGTATCTTGTATCTGAAACATATTCGTACCTTGTTCTTGTGGGTCACAGGTGCCTTCTCGCTCCACAGCTTTTAAATAGAGCTTTAGTAACTCTTTGGACTGTCTCTCTTCTTCTTTGCGGTCCACGATTCTCTGCAGCGTGTCTTGTAGAACTTGGGTTTTCTGGTGTGAGAAATTCAATGCTGCAGCCAGATCTGAGCATCGCACATCAATCAGACTCTGTAACACATTTATAAAATGATTCTCTGAAACTAACAATAAAACAATGTCTATTTACACACTATAATCACACATGAAAATGGTAATACTCAGATGTATATTGCAAAATAACAAGCCAGAATCTTACAGACCTGTAGATCTGCCTCGGACATGAGGATAATACTGGCCAGGTCCTGTCTGAGCTGCTCTGCCAAATTGTGCCATGACTCAAATCCATCAGCCACGTCTTGTCCATCTACCTCCACATCCACGTCTTGTCCATCTACTTCCACATAGGTAGACTTTCTGCAAGGCTGTGCCGTCCCTCTATCAGCTAGACAGAATAGACCAGTTTAGATTAATAAGTGTGCTAAACAAATCCTGGAACATCCTGGAATAGGTTGTATTCACCTTGGGAATTCATCCATATTTCATTGACACACAACAGCATGAATTTTGTATTTGCTGGCAGACACAGAAAGTAAGCCTCATCTTCTACAATGGTCCCATCATCTTCTAGCACAACTGAGACTGATGCACTGGAACTAAACCCTAGAGCCTCAATACCTGTGGGTGACAGAGATGAACAATTTGACACATAGAGCATAGGATGAACTTACAATTTTTAAAAACATGAGAGAGAGAGAGAGAGAGAGAGATGAAACAATTATGAATCGATACTGAAAACTTAATAACGTAAAGTAAGGGGTAATTTGATATTTATTTATATAAATTATTAGTTTTTTATTCTCAATAATGATTAGTTTTTTATTCTACTTTTTTTTTCAAATGATGACAGTCTTTTAATTTTTGCATGATCATTTCTGAACATTTATCTATATTATATTTTGTTGTGAAAACAAGTTTGTCATAAATGCTTGCATAGTAAATATATTAATTTCATGACTGTTTAATATATGCTTATTTGTAATTAGTTTATTTATATAAATTATTAGTTTTTTATTCTCAATATTGCTTATTTTTCCATACTCATCGTGTACTGTTACAATTATTTTGAACTTGACTCTTACGAATCTTTTTAAATTATGCCTACTGTACGTAAAACACTTTAAATTACTACTGTTTAAGGTGTGCTATAAAAATAATCAATGTCACATTTTTCAAACCCACCTTTTATTTTGAGCTGATCCAGAGAGGTTACCGCCAGTCCGTAATACTTCTCTCGCCTACTGTTACACACTTTACACGCTATTAATTCTGCCATGTTGATAGTCAAAGTTCAAAGTTCATAATCCAATCTTCACACTTTTTTCTTGGTTGTTATTTTTGTCTCTAAATATTCATAACTCACATTTCACATAATATTGTCACTATTTGTCTGACAACGTATCACAAGAATTGAAACTAATAAGCTACATTTCGGCTTCCGTGTTTTGAAATATGCCGATCGAATCTGTAACAGCTCATTCGCCTTGCGATATGAACGAATCATTCTTTTGATTCGAATCTTTTAAGATCAGTTGAACCGATTCACAAAGCGGACTGAGCTCTTATCACTTTGAACTCGTTCTTTGAAATGAACAGTTTAAAAGAACCGACCAATGCAAATGACTCGAACTTTGTATCACTAGTTCAGACTGAGGTAATCGAGCACCGGTGAAGCGTTAGCGTCTTTAGCCGTGTGGCTAGCAGCTCTGAGAAGATGGCATCCCCGGACCAACCTGACCACCAAAATCAGGTAGTTGATAACATTCATCCAGCTAACAACATGCATTTTGTTTGTTCGGCCTTGGAGCTGCATAGTAAATGCACATTTTGTCACGCTTTAATTATTGATCAGCTCATAATCTGGCTGTCCCATGTTGTTTTGGAAAAGTTTTAGCTGGTTTGCTAGCGCCCTGTTCACTGTCTCATCCCATGCAGTTAGACAGATGTGTGTGACAGGTGCAGGCCACAGAGAATAGCGCAAACAGAGGATTTCACTGCAGATATCTACGTGGCAGTCTCTGAGAAATAATAAGAGCTATGTGGACAATTATGTAGTAGCCTAATGTTCAGTCAGGGGTCGTTGACCCTGAAAACATGACACATTCATCCCTCCATGTGCTCATCTGTCTCACTGAATAATTCAATTTAATCTGTGTGTACAGCCAACATATAAGCATTATTTATACAATGTATCAGCGACGAATTAAAGGCATAGTTTATCCAAAAATGAACAGTCTGTCTTTATGTACCCACCTTCATGTTGTTCCAAAACTGTATCTATGCAAAATAAAGGTATATTAGAGATATGATACTGTAACATATTCAGGGGTGATGCAAAATAGTTGAAAAATCAATAAATTAAAGAATGCATACAAGATTCTTGACTGAACTACTATAAGAACATGATGCCTCACCTTTGTTTCAGTCTGTGCGCTTATATGTTATTTATTTGTAATCATTTATAATAAAAAATATATTTAGAAATTATTTTAATTGACGTAATTTTATTAATTAAATTTTTGTTAATTTCTGTTAATTAATCTTTTATTGCTTATACTTTATCTTCTAAAATTTTGAACTTGACTATTACTCTTATTTTTCTTTAAATTATGTAAAGTACTTTGAATTACCACTGCTTAAAATGTGCTATATATCAAGTGATATAATTATAAAGGATAACAAACTTTCATAATTTCCATCTTTTTTCAATGATTTTTTTTGATGACAGACTTTTAATTTTTGCATGAATTTTGCATGATCATTTCTGAACATTTATCTATATTATATTTTGTTGTGAAAACAAGTTTGTCATAAATGCTTGCATAGTAAATATATTAATTTCATTAATATATGCTTATTTTTAATTAGTTTTTTGGAAGTATGTTCCTGGCCTGTTTTCTGCAGTTAACAACGGTTGAGTTTTGTTCAGTTTGTCAACCCTGGTGGTGTGTGTTGTTGGAATGTGAAAATGACAGTTATGATTAATACATAATAAATCTGTTGCTAACTTTAGAATGTTTGAAGTGTTGCTGTTTGTTAGACAGCACAAACCAAAAAGTTCAGTGTGCTGATATTTGGCCTTTTTTGGGGAGTATTGAGATGCCTTTAGTTACAGTCGGATTTTGAAATGTCTGCAGCTATTACATAGCAGATGTAGTATCTTAGAAACTGAAACTGAGCTTTGCTATTATTACATAAAAAATGTAAAATATCATAAAATGGAGAACCAATTTTTTTTCTTAGTATTTCAATAATTATGTTATAATTGTAATATTTCTCTAATTTTGAGCAAATAAATGCAGCCTTGTTGAACAAAAGAATCTTTAAGAAAAATTTCAACATTAATGTCCTTGAGCCTAACATTAGACTAATACAATTACAGTAGGGCAGTTTTGCTTAAAGAGTCAGCTAAATGGCTAATTAGTAAATTAAATATCCTAATTTGAACCTTGCAGGCTTACTTAGTGTTTTAAAGTGAATCTAACAAATGGTATTATGCACTGATCAGAACCAAAACAGCGAAGCCTACCGGGACAGTCTAGGCTTGCCAAAATTGCACAATGATGATAAGGGCACGAGTATTAATGGCATGCAGTAAACTGTAACATTTGTAAAGAATTGTATTACAGTGTATGTACAGTGAGGGATAGTGAAACTTGAGCTCTTTGAACTCTTTTAGGCTCAGGGAGAGGCAAATTTAGTTTTGTATGGGCAAAAAGACATCATAAAGACAATTAGTCAAATGTCTTTATGTCTTTATGATTATGCTACTGTGGTTCATTTCTGAATGATACAGGACGTGGCTTTGTACACTACTGTTCAAAATGAATCGACATTTATGCTCACCAAGGCTGCATTTATTTAATCAAAAATTTAATCTAAAAAAGCACATAATATTGTAAAATATTACTACAATTTATATAGAATAACAGTCTATTTTTGTAAAAAAAAAAAATGTTTTCTTTTATAGCAAAGTTTTTTTTTTGTTTTTTTTTTTAAATTGTGCAAAAAATGGAAAAAAATGGAAATTTAAAAGAACACTTTTGATCAATTTAATACATCCTTGCTGAAAAAAAATATTTTTTTCTTCACGGTAGTGTACATTTCTTGTGGGGACTATTTCACATTTATTTTAATATTGAAAGGCCTTATGTGAAAGTTGGCTACTCACAATAACGTTAAATGGCATTTTCTCGGGTTAGAGCTGTCGTTTAGCACTGTACAGTACAGTAGTACACTCATATGCAGGTCACAAATTTTGGCACTAGATGGCGCTGTAACACAAGGCCTCTGTTTTCTTTCAGAACGCTGTTCCAGCCAGAGAAGACGCGGCTCCAAGAGAAGCGCTGGTAAGTGATTGTGAGTCAGACTAACTAGCACGCGTTACGCTCTACTGGGATTTTTTTTAGGAGTATAATCAGATCGAAACAATGAATAATATGTGACCCTGGTCTACAAAACCAGTCATAAGGGGCAATTTTTAAAAACTGAGATTTATACATCTGAAAGCTGAATAAATTCTTTCCATTGATGTATGGTTTGTTAGGACAATAGTTGGTGCAAAAAAAAAAAAAAAGGAAAAAGTCGTCTTTAAAGTTGTCCAAATGAAGTTATTAGCAATATTACTAATCAAAAATTAAGTTTTGATATATTTATGGTAGGAAATTTACAAAATATCTTCATGGAACATGATCTTTAGTTAATATGCTAATGATTTTTGGCATAAAAGAAAAATCAATAATTTTGACCCATACAATGTATTGTTGGCTATTGCCACAAATATACCTGTGCTACTTGTGACTGGTTTTGTGGTCCATGTCACATATTTGAATTTAATTGGTTTGCGTTACCATTATTTTTACCTCATGCTTAGAAAGCAGTAGGGAAAAAAACGATTATTTTAGCAAAGCATGTATTTTTGTACTGTTCTTACTGTTATTTAGATATTTATTTGGTCATTGCTGCCTTTATTAAATTGCTGTTTTTGTAGAAGCAATAACCCAGGTGTGGTTGTATGTACATATATATATATATATATATATATATATATATATATATACACAGAAATAAATTACATTCTAAAATATATTAAAACATAAAATGTTTGATAATATTTAATAATATATGTAATGTTATTTCACAACATTACTGTTTTTACTGTATAAATGCAGCTTTGGTGAGCATAAGAGATTTTTTACCAACCCCTCAAATTTTAAACCATGGTGTATGATCGTGATTTGTCATTGGTAGAATGTAATTTAGCATGTCAAAGATGTCACTGACTGTGATTATTTGAAAACAGTTAGTACATGATTTGCTAGTAGGCAGTTTTGTGAACAGCCTGGATGTTAACGTGAGAAATCCTCACCCATCCTCAGTAGCGGAACTGCTCTCTTTCTTTTATTGCTCTTAAACTGAAGTTCTTGGATTATCTATGGCACATTTACTATCATTGGAAAATTAGGCTGTGTATTGTGTGGTTTTGTGTGATGTGATTTTCCGCTGTGAATGATATCTAGCCATGCTCAAAGCAGTGTCCTTAACAGCGGGGAAAAATGTCGATTATTAAGGCTTCTTGGCTTTCTAACTGCTTGACAAGTCCCCCTTTTTTTCTCTGCTTTTCTCTTTTTGATGAGCTGCTCTTTCCCAGTTAAGTGGATTATTACAGCTCTGGATAATTCATGTCACAAGGCATTATTTGGATGGGGTGAATAATTGAAATCTGTGTCTGAAAGGATTTGATGTGGATGAGCGGAAGGGGAATAGTGGCAGGGCTGGAGGGAGGCTCTGAGCGCGAGTGCCGGGGTGTCAGGCTGGGGACACCAGTCACGTTAACAGGTTCTGACTCACCTCGCCGGATGGGCGGCCCTCGCTCCTCGGTGGCAGGCGACTCTGGCTGAAGTCTGAGCCGGAGCAGGTCTGGACCTGCGCCGCACTCTGGCCTGTCAGTCAAACCCAGTACCAGTCGCGTTCAGGGCTGAGCTCTCGCCTCCAGGGGTTGTCCTTCCTGGCCTGTCCCTCTCCCACACACTGCGCACTACTTCATTATTTCTTTATTTAACCGCCCCCTCACTTTTTCTTTTTCTTTTTCCTTTTCTTTCCTTTCTTCTCATTTCATTTCTGTGCTTTTCCTTCTTCGTTTCCCTTTTCACTTTAATTTTTGTCCTTTTCATTTCCATTTACTTGTAATTTTCCCTTTTTTTACCATTTCCCTTTCCTTTTTCTTGTCATTTCAGTGACTTTTTCTTCTCTTTACTTTTCAGTGTTCATTTTTTTTTGTTTCCTTTCTTTGTTCTTTTCTTTCCATTTTCACTTTCATTGTCTTGTCCCCTTTGCATTTCCCTTTTTCACTTCTTTACATTTCCCATTGTCATTTCCGTGTCTTTTCCTGTTCCCTTCCCTTTTCCTTTATTTTTCTTTCTGTTCTTTTTTCCTGCTCGTTTCCTGTGTTATTTTCTTTTCCTTTTTACTTTCGTTACCTTTTGCCTTTTCTTTTTCTTTTCCATTTCCCTCTCCCTCTCCCTTTCCTTTTCCTTGTCATTTCTATTATTTTTCTTCCCTTTACTTTTCAGTTTTCATTTTTTTGTTTCCTTTCTTGTTCTTTTCTTTCCATTTTCACTTTCATTGTCTTGTTCCTTCCCATTTCCCTTTCTTGTTCCTTTTCATTGCTTTTCTTGCTTCTTTCATGTTTTTTCTTTGCCTTTTTACTTTCATTTCCTTTTCCTTTTACTCTTCCTCTTCCTTTTCCTTTTCCATGTCTGTGCCTTGCTTTTCTTGCTCCTTTCCTGTTCTTTTCTTTCCTTTTTCACTTTCATTTCCTTTTCCTTTTATTCCTCCTCTTTCTTTTCCTTTTACATGTCCGTCTTTGCTTCTTTCCTGTTCTTTTCTTTCCCTTTGCACTTTCATTTACTTTAGCCTTTCATTTTCCTTTTTTCCTCTTCCTTTTCCATGTCCATGTCTTGCTTTTTCCCTTTTCACTTTCCTTTTCTTTTTGCCTTTCCTTTTCCTTTTCCATGTCCATGTCTTGCTTTTCTTGCTCCTTTTTTGTTCTTTTTTCCATTTTCACTTTCATTTCCTTTTTTCTCCCCTTTACTTTCTTTTTGCCCTTGTTCACTTTATTTTCCCTTTACATTTTTTTAATTTCCCTTTTTTTCTCATTTTTTCTGTTCCTTTTCTTTTTCATTACCTTTGTGTACTATGATGTTCTTCATTTTTATTTCCATTTGCCTTTTCTTTTCCCTTTTCATATCTCTCCTTTACTTTGTCTTCCTTTCTCCTTCACTTTCTATTCCTTTCCATTCGTACTGTTTTATTTCCTTTCCATGTCTCTTGCTTTTTCTCTGTCCTTTCCTTCATCTGTTCATTTTCTCTGGTTACTTTTCCCTCTTCCTGTCACCTTTCTTTTTTTTCCCCCAGTCTACACCTGAAAGTCACAACCACATCTGCCTGTGCATTCATTATTAAATCACAGAATGCCCATTAATTCCCAAATGAATAACATGCCTGAATTTACATGTAGCAGCAAAAGCCAAAGATTTACCTTTATTCACAGTTGGTTGAGTTAAAAATCAACCCCCTAAATCACCTCAGGCTGTCAGAGAACCGTGTTTGTCAGCGCTCTTGTTTGCCTTTTAGACTTCTGTGGTGGGCTTTCTGCCTCAAAGGTGTGTGAAAGGTTAAATATCTTTCCCTCCAGTGGTGTTTTGCGGTACCCTCCTGCGATCTACCGCCATTGACTGTAACGCTCAGCGTGTTGGCATGGTAACTGCCGGCTCCATGGGACGCTCTCCCATCCTCACTCTGCCCGCTGGGGCTCCACCGTGCGCCCCAAATATCACTGGCCTCCTGTGGAAAGAGCGAGGGATGCAGGAGCAGAGGGAGGAGGTGAAAGGAGGAGGGAGGGGGAGAAAAAAAAGGAAAGTTGTCAGAAGAACATCCCGCTCTCGCCGCAACTTCAAAAGCTCCCCTTCCCCAGGATATTAAGCAACTGTGATGAAAAATTTAGCAAGCGTTAAATAAGGCGCTTTGAAGTGATCTGTTTTGGCTCGGCAGTCTCTGAATTTCCGGAGCCCCTCTGCTATCACCACCACGCTGGAAAAAAGAGACAACATCCCCAAAGCCTAGGAATTGGGGTCTGCCTGACGAGACGCCAGTGTTGACATTATAGCCAG
This sequence comes from Labeo calbasu, assembly GCA_019740295.1. NCBI lineage: Eukaryota > Metazoa > Chordata > Actinopteri > Cypriniformes > Cyprinidae > Labeo > Labeo calbasu. The sequence continues at coordinate 11,271 of JAHKKF010516194.1, forward strand.
TGGCATTGGCCATTGCTTTGACTTGGCGCTGTCATTTACACCATTATTTTCTTTATGCCATACACCTTGCTGTTGCTTCTTGCCCTCTAGGCATCAGAGACACATCTGTTGCTCAAATGTTGGTTTGCACCTTGCAGGGATTCGTGTAAAATAACACAGATGGCGGAAAGTATAGGTGATCCACCAGGAGCATTCATTTATAGGCGAGGTTTGATCTATGGGTCGCTGAAGAGATTTTGGGACAGCATTTGAGTTTTGTTTCAATTTCTCTGCTTCCTGATTATGAAAGTTGAAAGTTAATTATTGAGGGAATGAGGGGTGGTTAGCCAGTAATAACCCAAAAGACTTACTCTGTGCTCACTTTCAAACTGTGCTGCAATTTAATTTGCCTGGGGATCCATCCTCGGACTTTTCTCTTTTTTCCCTCCCTTTGCTCATTACTTTAATTGTAATTGTAATCCTTTATTGGAGCTGTCTGCAGTAAAGGAGAGTTATGGTTGGCATGGGGGCACGGGCCACAGAGATATTTCATGATTGTTGGGGATGATGGTCACTAGGTGGCGATGAGCGGGCCAATGAGGGGTCTCTCTCGTCCCTGAGAGATTGCCTTGACGATCTGACTGGGTTGACTGAACGGCACACCTTGGCAGAACATATTTTCCAAAGGTGTCGATGCCCAGACTTTTTCCTTTTCTGCATGTTTGTAACTGACGTTTTGGCTGGAAAAAAAAATGATGCTGTCTGCACCAAACCTTTTGCATGTACCTTATGTTTGTATACAGTTCACACCTACTTCAATTACCTTATTTGTGACCCTGGACCACAAAACCAGTCATAAGGGTACATTTTTTTGAAACTGACATTTATACATCATCATGAATGAATAGACAGCTAAATAGACAAGCTTTCTGTTGATGTATAGTTTGTTAGGATCTGACAATATTTGGCCGAGATGCAACTATTTGAAAATCTGGAATCTGAGGGTGCAAAAAATCATCTTTAAAGTTGTCCAAATGAAGTACTTAGCAATGCATGTTACTAGTCCAAAAAAAAAAGGACTACTGTGTGTGTGTGTATATATATATATATATATATATATATATATATATATATATATATATATATA
>JAHKKF010516194.1:20381-41922 GCA_019740295.1 Labeo calbasu
GCACTGTAATAGTAATGATAATAATTATTATATTTTTAAAAATACATTTTTAATAAACTATAAATGTGTGCTTAAGACTTCAGATATTACATATTTTTTATAAATATACACCGTACACACGCATATATTATGTAAACGCAGACTTTTATTTTGAATGTGATTAATCCTGATTAATTGATCTGGCAGCACTATAATAGTAATGATAACAATTTTTTTTTTTAAATACATTTTTAATAAACTGTATAAATGTGTGCTTAAGACTTCAGATATTAAATATTTGTAAAAAATATACACGTACACACGCATATATGTAAAGCAAACTTTTATTTTAGATGTGATTAATCCCGATTAATCGATTTGACAGCACTAAAATAATAATTATTTTATAATGATTATTATTATTATTATTATTTTAAAACAAGTAGTACATTGTACAAATGTGTACTTAAGATATTATGTATTTTTTATCAAATATACACCGTACACACGCATATATTATGTAAACGCAAACTTTTATTTTGAATGTGATTAATCCCTTTTAATTGATCTGACAGCACTATAATAGTAATGATAATAATTATATTTTTTTAAAATTAATCTTTAATAAACTGTATAAATGTGTGCTTAAGACTTCAGATATTAAATATTTTTGTATAAATATACACGTACACACGCATATATGTAAACGCAAACTTTTATTTTAGATGTGATTAATCCCGATTAATCGATTTGACAGCACTAAAATAGTGATAATAATAATAATAATAACAATAATAATAATAATAATAATAATAATAATAATAATTATTATTATTATTATTATTGTTATGTTAAAACAAGCAGTGTATTGTATAAATGTGTACTTAAGACTTATTATGTATTTTTTTAATCAAATATGCACCATACACACACATATACTATGTAAACGCAAACCTTTATTTTGGATTTGATAAACTGATTTGACAACACTAAAATAGTAATAATAATAATAATAATTACTATTATTATATTTTTTTAAGTTTTTTTTTATCATTTTAACAAATAATTTTTTATTTTTTAACTCTATACTTATGTATTTACAATTGAAATATTCAATTATTTATTACATGAACTTTGGACAAGTTCTGGTAATATAATTAATTTTGTTGTCTTTTGCATAATTTCGCATTTCCTCACACAGTATAAATGCAGAAATCTTGGCGTCAACCAGTTTGAAAACCTCTGGCCTAGTCTACTTTACTCCAGTGTTTTACTGTCATTTAGTGTAGTGTACTCTACTCCAGTGCACTCTAGAGTCCAGTGTACTGCAATCTTGTCTACTGTGCTTTACTCCAGTTCTCAGTGTACTGTACTCTAATCTACTCTAGTCATCTTTGCTCTACTCTAACAGGATTCCCATCCAAGCCCGCCTGCCGACACAGCCTTTTATACATTATTCCACACTTTTTATTCTTATTGTAGGTAGCCACTTTATGGATTAGTTCATAAACAGGACGGCCGCCCCTCGAATAACCTCCGCGGGCGCACACGCGTGTACCGCCGCATAAATGTAATAGAATCATTTGCACCAGCACTCTCAATCCCGCGCCGTAATTTATGCGGATTGAATAAGTGCCGTATTGTGGAAAAGCGCGAGTGGACCAAACACTCATTTGTCACCTCTAATAAATGTTGGAATGTAAATTATGAAGTTATGCTTCAGATGTAAATGCACTTTGTTTCAGTCTCTTAATGCAGAGGCCCCCTCGCCAATACATTAAGAGAGTGAGTGAGGTCGGCGGAGAGAGAACATAAAAATTCAGTCTGTTTTCACAATCAATAATAAGCTCAAAAAGGCTCAGATGGAGGAACATTATGAAATATTTGAAGTCGACTTCATAAATTATTGCTGGAAAACTGGCATGTACACTAAAATGTAAATACATTAATGTTATTAATAATGAAGTGACTAATAGTTCTATCAAGACTGTAATAGCTGTTTAATAGAACGTGACAGCAAGAATATATTGCACTTCGCTCTCTGAGATGGGACCGCGTGCGACATTTATCAGCGCTCGTTCAAATACACTATTTTGATTATTTTGTTCGACTAATTGCCCGCCCCCCCTTCAAACCCAACATCTTGCCCCCTCAAAGGGAGAAAACCAGTAATAGATATTAATTAATACGTGTCACTTTTAACCAGTTTGATGAAAAATAATGTAGAGAAGATGCTAATAGGCTTCTTGTTTCTCTCTGTGTGGCGCTGGGAGATTACAGCTTTAACAAGCCAATCAGGAATCAGTCAAGTGAGCTGCATTATGGCATATAAAAGTTCTTCTAGAGTGGACAAGCTTTGTAAACGTACAGGAAGTTGTGGAAAAACGGTAATATGACCATTTGCGGTTGTTGTGATGTGCATGTGTTTGATACGAGGGTGTACAGGCACCTGTTGCTGCCCCTTTTGTGAGCACTAGGGGCTGCTGGAGACTGTATTATAGATCTGTACCTGCTTCCCTCAGAGTAAATCCCCTCCGAGGGCCTGTAACTATGCATTTTATAGGTCTCAAAAGGACAAAGGCGCTGCTTGAACTTGCTTATATAAAATCGCTGTTGCCTCTGGGCTCTAGTAAGCTCAGTATTGTTGATGACGACTATTCGCCGTGCCGACTGAATCAGGTGTGCAGTACGATGAAAAAAGTATTTCGCTGTCCGTCTGAGGAATCGCATGTATCCGTTTAAACCACCGTTTTTATTCTTTATATCAACAGGAGCCCAATCTTAGATTAGTGCTGTATTATTAACACTTCTTACAAGTCAGACGAACAGCGAGAAACAGGAACCCGCATGTATCTGCTAGCTGCTGGCAGCCCTGCCAAACACCTGGACCAGCGGCCCGAGGGCTTTAAGTGTTGTGACAACAAGAGAATGGCAGACAGGCCTAAACACTCAGAGTAGGCGGTAAGTGTGGCACATGTCACCATTTTGGGTGGGCTGCCTGCTTAAACAGCGACGGTCACTTCTGTAGAGAAAGCACGTTGTAAGAGTAGTAAGCAGCCTTTTTGTCTAATATTAAATGTATGACTTGAAAATGTAGGTTGTTGCTGAAAATCGTAATTTACTCTTTCTCATTTTGATTAAAAAAATCGTATGACTTTTTTCTATCATCACAAAAGGACACATTTTAAAGAATGTGTTGCTTATTTCCCCCCCCCATGAAATTACAATAAATAGGCACTGAAGAATTTTTGCTTCAGAAAAGATGAAAAGAGTCAAAAGTGACAGTACGGACATTTCTAATATTGCAAAAGATTTATATTTTAAATAAATACTGTTCTTTTGAATTTTCTTTTCACGGTTCCACATAAATATTAAGTAGCACAACTGTTTTAACATTTAAAAAAAATAAAAATAATTAATTTTAAGAAATGATTCTTGAGCACCAAATCAGCATATTACGTTTTTTTTTACAGTATTTTTAATCAGATAAATGCAGCCTTGGTGAGCATAAGCGACTTTTTTCCAAACTTTTTTTCAACTTTTGAACCGTAGTGTATGATCGTGATTTTTGATTATTAAAATGTAATTTTCAGCATGTCAAAGATGTCATTGACTTTGATTATCTGAAAACATTTTCAAATATCTAACAATGTAAAACTTATTTTAAATTGTAATAGTATTACTTTGTATTTTTTAACAAATAAATTCAGCCTAGGTGAGCATAAGAAACTTGTTTCAAAAATGTCCCTGACACAGAACCTTTGAACGGTAGTGTGTTTTTGTAAAACAGATTTCTGAATTATGATTCAGTAAGCTTTATTCAAAGCTGTTGAAAAAATCCTTCAAAGCATGTGTGTTTGCCTTTTATATAGAAGTAACAATGTCCAGTTTGTGAATAAATTGTGACAGTGGACCACAAAAGTGTGAATTTTTTTAAATTGAAATCTATAAATCACATGAAAGCTGAATTAATATGCTTTCCATTGATGTATGGTTTGTTAAGATAGGACAATATTTGTTTGAGATACAACTATTTAAAAAGCTTTAAAAATCTAAATATTAAGAAAATCGCCTTTAAAGTTGTCCAAATGAAGTTCTTAGCAATGTGTATTACTAATCAAAAATTAATTTTTGATATATTTACGGTAGGAAATTTACAAAATATCTGGAACTGATCTTTACTTAATATCCTAATGATTTTCTGCGCTAATTTTGACTATTGCTACAAATGTACCTGTGCTACTTGAGACCGGTTTTGTGTTCCAAGGACACAATTGTTCTTTTTGAATGAATGCGTTCACAAAACAGTCTTTTTTTTTCATTCGTGTTCTAGAGCCGATGCATTTTGTATCTCACAGACGAAATAAAGACACACAAGTTTAGAACAGCAGGAAGTGTAAATTAATGCCAGAATTTTAGTTTTTGCTTGAACTATTCCTTTAAAGGAGTTGGGGAGAGAGCAAGAGAGAAGGACAACAGTCCCGTGGGACTCAGCGGAGAGGTATTGTCATGTGTTTTTCTCAGTCAAGGTCGGCAGGAAATGTCAGAGCAGGTGTGTGTCTGTCAGTGAGTGGCCTGCCAGCGCAGCCCCTGGGCTCCAACACGCCATGCTGTGACACTGGAGCAGGACTCACACTCACACACACACACGTCTAGATCCTCATGCCCCATAAAGCCATCGCGGGTCACCTCCGGGCACAGCAAAGACTCACGTAGAGTCTCACGTATTGAGCACATATTGCATCCGATACTGCAACAAAGCGATTTTGGATTGTAATAACCCACATGTTCACAAGTGTTGACTGTTTTTAAAGAAATACTTCACTCATTTACCCTCACCCTGTTTTAGTGTTTTTTTTGTCAATTCAATGAGTGAGATTCAGTATTGTTTTGGACCTCACTGACTTTCATTGTGTGGACAAAAAACATTGTCCTTTGTGCTTCACAGAAGAAAGAAAGTCATACGTGTTTTGCACAACACAAGAATGACAATTCTGTCATCATTTTTTCAATTTGGGGTGAACTATCCCTTTAAGGTGTGTCTATATGAAACTTCCCTTTGAAAGCCAGTCTGATCTGTCAATCTTGTTTGAACTTTTGCGTGTGATCAGATCCCTGCTTGCTCATTCTATTGTGTTTTGGTGTTTTTCATAGTTATTGTTGCTTGGGCAGGGTCAAGAGGGTTTTTACGCAACTGAACTGATTTATACGCAGGTTTGAGAACAGGGCTGGGTGGCACCATCGTACCGCAGACATGCTTTGGGCAATTATGCAGTAAAACCTGTACATTCTGGCTGAACCTTTAGAAATGTACGATTATTCTCGCAGACAAGCATTTCTCAGATTCTGTGGCTTCAGTTGAGTAACAGCAGTTCTCCATATGAGTCAACAAGCATAAATCACTCTGCCACTCTTTTATTTTCTACCCCATTCCAAACCATTTTGCAAGAAACACAAAACAACTTTTTTTTTTTTCTCAATGCAGTTTCAGTCACTGTGATAATTAAAATGTTCCAGTTTGTTTGGATATACTAAATTAAAACTGGAAACCTGAATTGTTTTTATTAGTTTGCTGTGCCGCTGTGGTTTTAAGACAGTTTAATCTCATTGGTGGATTAAACACTGTAGAGCTCTTCTCAGTCATGTGACCCTATTTGTGAACTGAGTATCTCTTTAAATGCGAGCTCCATTGTCATCTAATCGTTCATGACAGCTCTGACTATCACCCAGCCTGGGAGGCCTGTCGGTTCGCTCGGACGAGCCCGGTTGTTGCTCGACTTCCCTTTGAAGCCAGTAGATGGTGGTATTCATCTTCTGAGATGTTCCCAGAGAGCCGTGGGAGGCCAGGTTGCCCTGTCTTTGTCTCTTTCCTTGTCTGCTCTCACTTCTTTAAACTTTCTCTGCCGTACACAAACTGTATCTACCCTGCCGTGTGTTTTTGTTACACTTGACACACAATTTTTGCGCTCTCCATCCTCAGAGTAATTGAGAGGAGGGTCATCGAGCAAGAGGGTCACACCACCAATTCTTCCTCTTTTTGAAGACCGCAAAACTGTTGATCCGCAACACGCAATAAGTGTCCTGAGCTATTGAATGCAAGCCGTCGTGAGATGATAATGTCACCGGAATGTCACAATCTGTCTGCCGGTGGCGTGGCCGTTTTCTTTCAGTGTCATATTGTGCTTATGCCTAATCAACTAACCACCGGCAAGCACATTTCCCTTCCTTTTAATTGTCGACGTACTATTGCATCTCTCAGCTAGATGTTGGTGCAAAATTGTACACTTTGATTTTGTAAGTGTGTGTGATTGTAGGTGGGCGTCTGGAGCGGCGAGGGAAGACACTCGTCAGGGTTATGGCAGTCGTAGCTGACAAGAAGGCTCTTCCTTCGTCTCCATAAACCCCGCGTTGTGTGGTTTGGACACGAGTGCGGCGTTGTTGCCATTGGTGCTGTTTTCATTTTGCTTCAATTAGCTAATTGGATGTGAAGGGTGGTAGTGTCTCTGAAAATGAAGGACAAGGATCCAGCGTCGGGTTTAAGACCGCCTTTGTGTTTATCTGCGAGCCGGATCGCAACGTGTTATTAGGATGTGCCACTAAGTCATGATAGGCTGCTATTAATTTGTGCTCCGTTTCCTTCAGATTGTCTTAAAATTGGCTGTTTGGGGGTTTTTCCTCAGGTTTTGTTATGAATTGCAGTGGCATTGAATATGTGTGTGTGTGTGTGTGTGTGTGTGTGTGTGTTTACGCCCTGCTCATTTGCAACTCGGAGACATTTTGCACGGCCTGTCACCGAATGTCATCATTGACTGTAAAAGTAGAGAAAAAAAATGCCTCAAATTACAGGAAAGCAGCACTGCATTAAAGAACAAAGAGGATCGATGGCAGTACATTAAACTTTATACAATTGGGGGGGGAATCAACTAATTAAAATTGATTACTCTTGCTTTGTAAAAGTGTTTCTGAATTAAATTATTGTATGAAAACATTTTGACCAATTGTGGAGCTGAGGAAGTATCCATTACTGGATTACTGCTGGAATATTTGCGGTGAGCCGGGCTAAGTACTGTTTTTTTCCCCTCACTGCCGAGTCCAAGGGCCACAGTTTCATCTTTCTGTCTCTTTCTCTCTCGTGCAGTCATTTTTCATGTTTTTTTTCTTAGAATGTCCAAAAATAATGGTAAAAAAAAAAAACAAGTAATCATTTTTAAGATAAATTTGATGCTTAGACTGCAAGATTACTGTTTATTTTATTAAGTGTTATTATTCATTAAGCAATATTAAATTAAATTAACTGCGGAAAACTCATTTTTAGTCACAAATCACATTAAATCTGCCATATGAACAATTCTGCTTTATAACAAACGCCTCTAGTATACACATTTCACACTTTGTCCAAAAAACATTTATTTTTTTTATTAAGCAGGTTATTGTCAGCACATATTTTTCTCACTCTCCCTGAACAGATTAAATTAAATCTACCTCAAAACTGGCTTTTTGTCACAAATCTTTTAAATATTTTTTAGCTGTATGAATAAGTTTAATATCGAACAGCTCGTTGAGCCGGCAAAATGTGTCAGATGTGTAATTCCGGCACCACAGCCGCTTCGGCTCTCTCATTAGCGGAAACAAATGATCACATGTGAAAGCTGGACATATCTCCCAACAGTTAATAATAACGATTAAGATAAATTTGCCCCACATTAACAGAAATGTTTCCAGCAAATGCTCCGCTTTACCGTGTTCTATTGATTTACATGTTAAGAGGAAATATTTCAGGTCTGTAATCGAAAGTATTGAGTACTAGTTAGGCTAGTGTTACAGATTAGGCTGGGCTGAGTGAGGCAAGTTGTTGGCAAACGTCTGTGTTTGTTGAGCACATGTGCCTCTGTGTGTGTTTCAAATGTGTGTCAGTGCTGCTATAAACCTTTATACATTTGTGAGTGTTTTTTAATATGCGACCCTGGACCACAAAACCAGTCTTGAGTAGCACGGGTATATTTGTAGCAATAGTCAAAGATACATTGTATGAGTCAAAATTATAGATTTTTCTTTTAGGCTAAAAAACAATATTAAATAAAGATCATGTTCCATGAAGATACTTGGTAAATTTCCTATCATAAATAAATCAAAACTTAATTTTTGATTAGTAATATACATTGCAAAGAACTTAATTTCAAAAACATTCTCAATATTTTAATATTTTGCACCCTCAGAATTTCAAATGTTCAAATATTTGTATCTCAGCTAAATATTGTCATATCCTAACAGACCATAGATCAATAGAAAGCTTATTTATTCAACTTTCAGATGTGTAAATCTCAATTTCGTTGAAAAATTGACTCTTATAAGTGGTTTTGTGGTCCAGGGTCAAATATGTGAATTTTTCACATTAACCTTAAATAATAATCTGGTTCATGAGAATGGTTCAATTATGCATTCATAAAATGTATTTATATGATCACCGGTAACACTTCACAACAAGGTTCATTAATTAACATTATTTAACTACATTAATTAACTTGAACTAAGAATGAACAATACTTCCACAGGACTTATTAATCTTTGTCAGTTAATTCAAGCATTTACTCATGTGTTAATAAATCAGAAGTTGTGTTTCTTAACATTAATGCACTGTGAACTAACATGAACAAACTGTTTTTTTTATTTACTAACACTTAATAAATAGTTTAATACATGTTTTGTTCATTAATTGTTCATGTTAGTTAATACATTAACTAATGTTAACAAATGACATCTTGTTGTAAAGTGTTACCAAAATATTTTACTATATTATTCTGTTCATTTTAATCTCAGTCTTTCGTGTGAAAGTGAAATGGCATGATATGCTGTTAATGTCATGAATTTGAAAACTAATAATGTTTTACAGGATTCCCACAGTTCTGGAAATATCATGGAAATTTATAAGTGTGGTTTCCAGGTCTGGAAAACTCATTGTAATTAATGCAGTTTTACATGATTATGTGAATATCTATAATCAGTGTAGTTTTTAGTTATTTTAGCCTTATTCTGAAGTATTTATTTGACTGAAATTTGGCTTTTGTGAGTTTATATAAATAGTCAAAAAGAACAGAACAGTCATGAAAAAATCATTGTCTCCCGGATTCTAAATCTTGTTCAGAAGGCTTTGGTTTGTACATACTTTTACAAATTTTAAACCTTTGTAGATCACATAAAACTTTCAACTGTCCTTTCCTCTGCTATTGTATTTTTTTGTTTTGTTTTGTTTTGCTGTTAAAATTCGTTGTGACCTTTAAGTCGTCAAAGTTCAGAACATTCATAAAAAAATTGCCTCCACCGTGATTTGAATATCAGCACTGTAATCGCGGGTCTCTGCGCTCAATCCACTCGCAGCACATGGAAAATGTGTGTCGCTCTACTTTGTCATCAGTAATGGCTCTTTTTGCATATATCTATTTATCACGAATGTGACCTTTTGAAAGTGGATTTGGTTGCATAAGGAAGATGGGTAAAGGCATAACTGACTGAGATATTCCCTTTTCATGCACTTTTTTCAGTAGTTCAAAGTCGTAAACAGACCGCACAGTTATGGTGAAGACCGATCGGAGTGACTGCTGAGATTTTTGTGATTATGATGAGGGGCACGCAGAACATTTTAAAGGGATAGTCCACCCAAAAATAAAAATTCTGTCATCATTTACTCACCCTCGTGACGTTCCAAAGCGGTATGGATTTCTTTCCTCTGTGGAAAACTAAAGAGAAAAGCACATTGTTGTTTTAGTCCCCACTAGTATTTATTGCATGTATGAATTTTTTTTTTGCAGAAGAAACGGGTTTGAAACTATACTTTTAAGGTCAGCCATAAAAGATCAAATTCTCCATAAATCTCAATGGAGAAAAAAAAGCAGAAACAGGCTAAAACGCTGCTTTATGAAGTATGGTAAAGGTTTATTGATGTATGTAATGTCTGTGTCGTGTGGGTGTGGAGTTGATCAGTAAGAATCGATTTCATACAGCTGTTTTAGATGAACTCTCTCTCTCTCTCGTGCACACGCGGTTCATGCTCGACTGTTCTCACTGGGATCTCTCTTCGATAAAGGTCATTTAAAGCGGAAGTTGTCATAATTAGAAGGGCATTTTAAGATCTAATTATAAAAGATTAAAAACACCATTTTGTGCATCAACCCATCAGGAGTTGAAAGGAATCTGACTGCATGGAAACCCACGTTGCAATTTCATAGAGTCGGAGCGCTTAAAGCGTCCTAGATATCCATCTATGTCATGGAAACATTCACGAGAGAGGTTAATTAATATAGAAAGTCGACTGCGATCTCTTTCTCCCTCTCTCTTCTTCTGAAACCATTGTTTTGTAGGAATCTGAGACCAACCTAACACAATTGGATCAGTGTCTATTAGGCCTTTATTATATCAGGGGTGCTTCTTCACAAATGTACAGGGCAATTTGAAATGAATTGATTCACGCTGAGACTGGATCCCCAGACCTGCTAATGATTTCCTTTTAGCTTCCTTTACCCTTTCCTTTTAAGTGCCAACTGATGGCCCCCACCTTCTGCTGCTGTAGCTCTTGTCCTTTCTCACGGAGCGGTCATTACTGTCAACAGTCCTGTAGCTTAACGTCAGACTCGTGTACAGTCAGACACACATTTCGCTCTGTAACTTCATTTGCACAGCTCTCTTTAAAGTTTGTGCATGATTTGGGCCTAAAGTACCTACAGTGTGAATGTTGTTTTAGTTTCTAATAGAAATAACCACTGTAGTACTTGCTGCTAAGCACAGCTAGATTTTCCCAGTTATGTTTTCACCAAATGCATTCATAAAAAATTTGAGGGAATATACATTTACATTTTAATGCTTTTATTTTACATTTTATAGCCAAATTATGTCACTAATGAAAACTGCATATGGAACTATAAATCTGCTTTCAAAATGTAGTTTTGTTCAAGGTGTTTCTTGCATGTTTTTATTATTATCACTAAAATGGCCAAAGTAAAACCTGGTACACTCTCTGCTAAAGTCTTTGTTTTAAATACGCACTTAAACACTTCTTAAAATATCTTCAAATATCCAGCGTCTGATATTGCCATATCACTATATTCACTTTTTTCATTATATTCTCCTCCACCTCCATTATTTGTGTTTAAAACATTCGCTTTAGGGGAGTTCCATGCAAATGTCGACCTTACCATGGAAAAAATAGTTTTTACCAAAGGTTTTTACTATACTGATAGCTCAGATGTCAGCATTTGGTGGTTCAAATGTGAGGTCTCCCTTAAAGTTTTTAAAGTAGTTTTTTTTTTATTTTTAGTGCATGATTTTCCGTAGTCTCGTTAGTGCTATTTTCAGTTTTCAAATAGACACATTAAAATTAAATATAAAGTAGCAATTATACGTTCTGTGAAGAGCTATGTTATTGCGTCTGGTTTGTTTTAATTCACAGAAATCCTACAAAGTATGTAGTCTCTCAAAAACTGTGTTCTTTTTTTGTCACATCCATAATGCATGATTATTTCCCTTTTTTAAAAATGAAAACCCATGCATAAACTGATATCAACAAGGGCTTATTAAAATATAAACTTTTAACCAATTAAACCAATTCTTTTTATAAAATATACTTATTTTATAATATATATTTTATTTGTTTATTTAATATTTATAATGTCATGCATTGTATTTTACACTTTTGACCACTTTTGTGATATTAAAATAAATCCCTCCATCCACTACTGATTTAATCGTGTTGGGTTTAATAGTTCCTTTGTGGATGTGTGTTGCCTTTAGCAAAATAATATTTCCCTGTTTGACCTGTTCGCAAAATTTGCCAAGGAAGTCTTCCTTCTCATATCTGCTAGTTAAATAGCAGCATTTATAAGCGAAGCTTCCTCTTTAATTTTTACAGTTTGGAATTTATTATTTTTTTACGAGCTGTTTTATGCTTTTAGAATAGGAAAAATAAACCAATAATCTGATCAGAATTCACTGGTTGTTCTTAGAATGTCATTTCTAGGGTAAGTAAGATCAATTCAGGTAACTTTTGACATGTCAGAATTTGGTGATTTATCTAATTTCGTCCTGTACTATAGAGCAGATATTGAACTTTTAACTTGTTTAAAGGAGACTAAAATGAAGGAAGCGTCATACGAGGTCCCTAATAGGACATTTATGTTTCTTTCCCGATCGATATCATCACGTTAAGGGGAACGACCACCTCCTCCAAATTTAAGGCGAGCGCGAGGCAAAAGTGCTCTGTTAAAACTCGGTCCGATCCAAACTCAATAACGGACACGGCGCGATTTGCAAGACCTTGTCCAGTCATCATGTTCACGGCAGGCATGTCTCCAGACGTGGCCCTTAATGTTGCTTGGCCCCTATGATTGAGTTTTCACCACTTTTTAGGATGCACCTGACACTTGATCATTCATCTCATTTGTAAAGATTATCGGTTAGAACAGGGAGCACTTTCCGTGCATTAGCAATTTTAGCCTTACAAGAAACACTAGAAAATAATGGTTGATTAACAAAGAGTATTTACTGGTATTCAGCAAAGAAACACGCACCCACCTTTTTAATTTGAGTTAATATTTTGCTTGGCAAACCAAATGTGCCTTGTACTGACATGCAGTGATACAGCTCTCCCCCTTAAAAGCACGATCGCGTGCTGCTACCTTATACGACAACGAGGGTGATCTATACGTCAATAAGTAGACAAGACTAAAATCTGTGCAATGTGGTTATAATTGATTGAGATGTCTGGGTGGAACTTGCATAAAGCAGCCGTGTCATCTGCAAAGAAAAGCACTTTTCTTCTCCCTGAAGAACAGACGTAACACTCTTGAAAAATAAATGGACATCGCCCTCATTTGTTATCCCACTTTGATCCCATCTTTTAGAGAAGTGTTTACAAGAATGCCGTGCCCCTTCCATCCAAGTAAAAGCTAGTCTCAATCACAAAAAGGAGTCGTATTTCAAGCCGAGGAGCTGCGATTTTGACCCCTTTGTCTTTATAATCTTAAATGAAACATCCCTGCGCTTGTTTTTTCCGCTGGCGGTGACTCAATTGAGAATTTTCTTTTCCTGTAAAATGTGATTTACTGTACGCCGAACGTGCCTGACATCGTTTTTGTGCGGTGAATAAAGGAATTGATGGTTTATGCAGTTTACGTGGTGTTTATAGAGCGGGGAAAGAGCGTTTCAGGATTGTAAAAGGCGCTTATTGTGTCATTCTGCAACAACTCAGGAACCTCATCCATTTTATACTAATTTTAACTTGCGATTCACGTTTGAAGATTTCCCAGAACTGAGCTGAACTTGTTCATTTATGAAGCGGGAGTGGTTTTAGTGTGTTTGACTATGTGGACTTTTGCAATTTTTTTTGTCATTAGGTTTCCAGGTGACTAAATTTAATATGCCTTAAGCTTATATATAGCACGGTGTGTATACAAGATGTCGAATTGGGCATTCGACCAGTTTGTGACTTGTGTAAGAAATTTTCGAGCGTAAAACAGATTTTAATAGAATGTCCAAAAATATACATTTTTAAAAAGGAAGAATTTTTGAATTTTCATTACTGATTAAATTGAAAGATTCTATATAATTTTCATCAGTACTATTGGTGTAACCTGTATGTTTTTGTAAAGTGATTTTCTTTAGCGTTGTAAATGATGTATTAAAATGATACTGCTTATGTTGGCATGAATATAGCCATTGGTGCTGATATGGCTTTAAAACATAAATAAATGTAGCATGGTCAAAAATAATTTGTGGGGCAAACACGACACCTGAAACTGAGAAAAATACCAGCGAAAGTGAAAATTTAGGGCCAAAAATAGGATTTTTTTACATTTTAGGCCAAGTTACTTATTTTTTCTAATGCAAAATATTGCATAAATGTGTTGTAGATTTTATTGTTGAAAATAATTCTGCATATTGAAATTGTAATAAATTAAATTACTAAATTAAATGAATATAGCCATTGGTGCTGATATGGCTTTAAAACATAAATAAATGTGGCATGATCAGAAATAATTTGTGGGGCACAAATGGCACTGAAAATGAGAAAAATACCAGCAAAAGTGAAAATTTAGGGCCAAAAATAGGATTACATTTTTTTTTTTTACATTTTAGGCCAAGTTACTTTTTTTTTCTTATGCAAAATATTGCATAAATGTGTTAATTTTATTGTTGAAAGTAATTCTGCATATTGAAATTAATAAATTAAATTACTAAATTAAATGAATATAGTCATTGGTGCTGATATGGCTTTAAAACATAAATAAATGTAGCATGATCAGAAATAATTTGTGAAAATGGCACTGAAAATGAGAAAAATACCAGCAAAAGTAAAAATTTAGGGCCAATTTACAATTTTTTTTTTTTTACATTTTAGGCCAAGTTACTTTTTTTCTAATGCAAAATATTGCATAAATGTGTTGTTGATTTTTATTGTTGAAAATAATTCTGCATATTGACATTTTTAATAAAAGTAAATTACTAAATTCAATTTTTTAACAAACTATTGGCATGAAATGATGACATAAATAGCAAAATAAACGAAACTGTGTGACAAATGGATAACACAAAGAGTGTTTTTGTTGATGGTTAGAAAAATACCCCTTTGTAAACATAAAAGAAAAAAAAAGGTTAATTCCTGACACTAATATAGAAATCCAAAAATGTCCTTACCCTGTGAGTAACAACTTTGCAAAGATCATGTTTACTGTAAAATGTTGTCCCTGATGTGTTCTGAAACCAGGTGTGACTAAGGTTGCGTTGTTTTCTGACTCTGACTCAGTTGTGTATGTATATATATATATATATTTGAAGACAAATGCGGCCTGCCTGCTTGCTTATTCCAATTATCGGAATCATAATCTCATGCCGTTCCCTAAATCGGCAGTGCCCCCCTTTCGGTCTTCCGTCTCCATCGAACAAAGTCAAAGTTGTTCCCCATAAATTGAAGCTGAAATCAATATGATGTGTTTTTGAAAGGAAAAGCGGGTCCCCGACTCACTCTGTCTTGATTTGTCGCCGCAGAATTATACAGCTGGCCCGACTATTACACATTCTTCTCAGCCTATTTTCAAAATGCAATCCTTTTGGATTGAAACAGGTCTTTAGTATATGCAATGCATTACCTAAAACGGATTACCACAGACAGCGCTCTCAATCACTTTTTATCTTTTGCCGCTTAAAGAAAAAGAACAGTAATCAAAACCTTTCAACCTATTAGAGGGATGACTTTTACAATTGAATCACAGGGACCACAGGTGCGATAACGAGGCGGCTCGGCTTTATCCTTGAGTGTGCGTTTCCCCCCCTATCTCCAGATGTTATTTCATGTTTATCTGTTCTTTAAAAGCACCACTTCAGAGGCCGCACTTCAAATTCATGCCATAATGGTGTTTGAGGAGGAGACCCTTTTTTAATTCTAGGAGAAGCAAGCTAAAGTGGCAGATCAAGGTGCATCTCGAAGGAAAACGCGCGGTGGAATCGATGGAGAGCGGCGCTGCACTTCCGACTACACGTGTTCTGATGATATTTAATTTTCTAGTGCATTAACACTCAGTCATTACAACATGCAGCCTAGGTGATTTGATCATAATGCATTTTCTTCTTTAAGAATCGCTGAAGTTTTTAGCCAGGTATTCTGCCGTTATTAGATACAGATGGGCACTTCAGCATTAAGTATAGATTTTCAGTCCCTGCTCACTTAAGGCTAGGAGTTTGTCTTAAAGAGGATAATGGCAAATTAAACTCCATACCCCATTTGTTCAGCAAACCTTGATGGGATAATTTTATAACTGCTGATTCACTCATTTCCTAGATTTATCTCTAAAGTGGTTTGGTGGTCTGGCCTCTATATACTTATTGGGAGGGGGAGGGCTGTTTTATAAGTTCCTGTTGTTGGCTGATGATATACCTTGGGGAGTTGGAAATGTACAATAATTCAGCCGCCTTGCAAGAATTCCCGAGTCTTCCTCTCATTTCCAGTGAAGTTAATTTACTGATGACTTTCTATTATACTGATGAGCTCATTTCACGCTGCAAACGTAAGATGTCTTTGTTTTTTTTCCCTCTCTTCGCAGATTGCCACGGCAGTCAGGTTTCTACAAAACCAGCAAGTTCGTCAAAGCCCCCTGGCAACCAGAAAAGCTTTCTTGAAGAAAAAAGGTAAGCGTCATCAGTACGTTCATGAACCTAGTGTAAAACATTACATTTTTACAGGCGGAATGGATACGCGATGGCTCACTTCCAAGACTTTGACCTTAAATTTAACCAGCTGAATGCTTTCGTTATTCATTTCAAACATGAGTGCAATCGGTTTAGTAAAGAAAGCCTTTTTGCAGTGTTAGGTTAAAAAGACAGTTCGCCTTAAAATTAAAATCTTTTACACATCCTTGTGTCGTTCCAAACTCCAATGATCTTCCTTCTTCTGTAGAACGCAAAAAGAGAAGCTGTGAAGAATGTTCTTGCTGCTCTTTTTACATATTTACAATAAAAAGTAAATGAGGACTGATGCTGTTCAAGTGCTCCAAAAAAACTCCAAAATGGACAAAAAAGCAGCAGAAAAGAAGTATGACTCATTCACTGTATTTTAAGTGTTTTATTTCAAGCCATATTATAAGTTTATGTAACAAATTTAATTGGTTATCACTGAGATTTGTTGTTTGACAGCCATGGTCACTGTCTACTTTCAGTGCACTTCATCACCTCCAGTGAGGTCTACTAAAGTGCTTTGAATCACAAAGCGTTATTCTGTGTTGATGTAATTTCAACAAAAACAGGAAGACAGGGCAGGACATATAGCAGTCCCGCCCCCTTTTTTAACGGAAAAAACGCTTTATTTATATCACAGGTTGGGCCAGAGCTGTTGAGCTGGGTAAAGCCGCATTTAATAGTATACGACAGCCATCTCATCCATGTCACATTATCTATATTTAAAATAGCATTCTGTGTAGAATTCAAATGTGTCCGATACATTTTGTGGTCTGTGCCGACTTGCACATATGACACAGCGTGAAACGAGACTTCATTCACCCAGTGTAAATGCATATTTACTCTGTCTGAATCATTCCCAATCCCCTATATAGTGCACTATGTGCCATTCACCGTACAAAAAATGAATATAATACTATAATAGGGTTGTGCCAATAGACGATAGTATCGTGTATCGATGATAGTCAGAGATACGGCCTGTTGCTGATGCCTTTGACAATAGCAAGGCGATTATTATTATTATTCATCAAAAATAGACTAGGTGCCTAACTTTAACGTTGCAGTGCAGAGAGCTGCTTCTGGGGCGGAAAAGGGGGGCACGGCCCTTGTATGTGCTATATGTCGATGTACAAACTACAAGGCTATTGGCGCCGACAGGTTTTTTTTTGGCAAGTCTAGGCTAGTCAGAGATGATGTTCTTTGATAATGTTAATGTTCTTCGCTGGTTTTCTGTAGCTGCTTTTTGAATAACTAAGGAAATGTAAGCATTAGTAACTTACAATGTTTCTATTAAATTGTTATCATGTTAAACACAAATTAAGTCATACTGAAAACATTAGGCTGTGTTTAGCCTTAGGAGCCGTTCACATATTGTGTCGTATCAAGTTTGTTATTTCAAATGTAGACGCGCGGCAGCCGCGCTCATAATGGAAGCAGTGCGGTTGCGACGAGCTCAGTTTTTCCAGGCGAGTACATGCCGCATCAAGATAAAAACATCTCAACTTTTCAGAATGGCGCAAGCTCACCGTGGGTCATGTGACAAGAACCAACCAATTAGCTTCATCCTTTCCCGTAACAACACTGAAAGCTCAGCCAAGATGGAGAAACAGCTGATCATAGCTGTACAGGGATAGCCGTTTTAAATAAATTTAGTAGCAGAGCTACAGCAAGCGATTTTTAGTGCTTGAAATCCGTTTGCCGTTTGCTGAAACTTCTGCGTCTTCATTGAGAGCGCAGGTCATGGTTGCTTAGCAGTGGCAGACACCACGGGAGCGCAAGCTACAGAGCGCTTTGGGGAAACGCGTTTTTAGGTACATGTGAACTGCCCTTTATGCTGGTGTTGGTTCACTTTCCGTTAATGAAACTAAGTCAGTCAATAATTAAATAAATTAGCACGGCGATCTCACAGGCTGACGATAGGACAATATAAAAATTTAGAATATCGCCCAACACTAGACTGTAAGTTTTGAATGTGTATATCTTCTAAATGCAAATTTTGTTATTGTTTTGGAGCACATTAGCTTATTAATAACATTAAGGCTAACACATTCATACTAAAAGACAAAATACTTCACTTTTGATTTCATGGGGACTTTAAACGCGTATGTTAATGAATTCCAATCGTAAATAGGGTGCGTATGTACGCTTATCACAATTAGCATAATCCTATGAATTATAGCTACGTAAGTTACATGTCCAGGAATGCAGTGGAATCTTCTGGACTCCCTGCTCAGGTTTGGCTCCAGTATATTGCATAAATGCAAAGAAGACTGAAAGGCCATATGCCAAACAATAAATATTCAATTAACATGTGTCCACCAAAGTGTTTCTAGCCAGCTGAAAAACTTCCATGCTTTTTTTAAAAAGCTGGTGGCGCTTAAGAACGTTTTGGCGGCACATGTTTTACCAGCTGAGATGCTTTGGTTGGTGTGATCCACGGCAGTAACGTATTATTAGTATCACGTTTTGAAGAATATTACTTAATATAAAAAAGCAGTAACCAATAATATTAACTCGTCCATTGTTATTTAGTCGTTGTACATGTAGAATGGTTGGTCAGTGTAGTATTTGTCTCACCCTTCTTCCATTGATTGGACGACTGGGTATAAAATGCTGCATTGTACCCAAAGTTGAACAGTTTGGTTGCTTTTTTTTTAGCAACCAAAAAAAAAGAGCAAACGAACTTGTAAAATATTTTTATGGCAGTGCATCAAAATTCAGTGTCATCAGTTTGCCAAAAATAACTCAGAATGTTTTACGCATCAATTACATATGTGACCCTGGACCACAAAACCAATCTTAAGTAGTATGGCTATATTTGTAGCAATAACCAAAAATAAATTGTATTGGTCAAAATGATTGATTTTTCATTTATGCCAAAAATCATTGGATATTAATTAAAGATGTTCCATGAAGATATTTTGTAAATTTCCTACCATAAATATATCAAAACTTAATTTTTGATTAGTAGTATGAACTACTAAGAACTTTATTTGGACAACTTTAAAGGTGATTTTCTCAGTATATATATATATTTTTTTTCAGTTTCCAGATTTTCAAATAGTTGACTCTTAGACAAAAATTGTCCTATCCTAACCATACATCAATGAAAAGCTTATTTATTCAGCTTTCAGATGATGTATAAATATCAATTTAAAAAAATTGACCCTTATGACTGGGTTTGTGGTCCAGGGTCACACATGGTAGGGAGCAGGTGTACATTTCTTTTATACTAACTAACATTTGAAAATGAACATTTTCTTGAATTTGAAAGTTTACGCCATTACGAATGATTTACATAAAAATTCGTTCTGCTCGTTTTTCATGATGAGGCCCATTGCGCGGTAAAGAGCAGCTTGTACGTTCTGCTATATGTGTTTGACAGAAGAAAAATGTCCAAGGTTTCGACAGAGTAAAATAATGACACAACTGTCATTTTTTTTTTTAAATGAACTATCTCTTTAAAGACAGCTCAGTTTTAGGACCAGCATGTAGTCCAGTGGACTTTGGCCCAGGATTTTCACAGGATGAGATCATTGGCTTTTAGGGGTCAGAGGTCGAGGCCATTGTTGGATGCCCCGGAGGGTCAGGTAAGGGTCGATCTGGCTGCCGAGAGCTTGATCCCAGCTGTGTGGATAAATGACCTATCAGCTGGGACGCTTCTTTGGGATCCAGAAAATTAATATTGACAAACCCTCCTGCACTTTCAATGGAATTGTCAATTATGCTACCTCCCAGCATTTTAAAGCTTTTACTTAATTTAGCTGTTATCATAAATATTAAAGCACTGGAATGCATCGGAAAGTCTTATCGACCAGAGAAGTAACGTGTTGTGAGCATACATATGCATTCACTCTAAATTCAGAGCAGTTTAGGTATCAATCAATATGTGTGTTTGATGCATAACCCACCGCTGTCTCTCCTATAGCACAAACCCCTTTCAGATCAGATCACCGGCCTGAGTGTGTGCAGGATAGAAATCAATCCGTACGCTGTATTTTGATCTTTTTCCAGAGATTTTTTTCAAAAGCCAGCACTGAAAATGACATTGTGATGTTTTAGCGAATCACTTTGGGGGCGGCAGTGATGGAAATCGAGAAGCACAATGTAATCTGTCTCACTTTATGGCTTATTTGAGTGTTTTGCAAGCAGGTCTTAAAACTTTAAAATCAGTCACATAAAATGACGATCACTTCGGCGCTGAAATGCATATCATTTTTTAAAATAAAATATAGTCCTTCACAAAGGTCAGATTAGTTTTATCTTGATTACATTTAAGTTTCGCAAGGTCAGCATTGTCCTTTATAACGCGATAACTCATCTGTCTCTGCGCGCTATTGATAATTGTAAATCTTAGCAGCGCCGTGCTTATCTGACGTGACTTTTTTTTCCCTTTAGCTTTTATTTAAAATGAAATTTGCTCTGTCGGGACTAATTAATGGTAAAGGCAGGTGGATTTTGGCCTACGATGGTGCTAGTAGAGCTGCAGAGGAAAGCGAGCCTAATAGCTCCATGACCGGTGTAGGTAACTGGAGACAAAATCCATAGTTGCCGGCTGCTGTTGTTCACATCAGTGGCCTATTATGACGTCTCTATATCTTTAGCATTTTCCTCGGTCAGTACTTCTCGTTAGCAGTAGATCGGCTTCATTTATAATTCACAGCTGGGTTATGCGGCTTAATATGCTGGATGTTTATCATGAAATGTGGTTCTTTTCAATGTGAATGTGAAATTGTATCCAGTTCCAGGGATTTGCAGGTTTTGAACGCTATGCATCGAATTTGTGTTTTGTAACAAGCGTGTTTGGAGGTTCGAATAGATTTCTGAAAGGGGTCTATTGGTACTTTAAGTATTAATTTGCCAGTGTGCCACTGTTTTATGATAAGTCACCCCCCACCCCTCCATGCCACCTAATGTCTGTAGTGTTCAGTGGTGTCCTATAATCCACATGAATGCAAAGATTTCGCTATGCTATCTGAAAAAGATATATAATTCCCTCTCTTTAAACATGCAGTATAACTAACTAGCTAACTCACTAAATTGATAAATAATTATTTATTTATTTATTTTTTACAATAAACATGTTCAGAGACAGAGAGTTTGAAATGAATGATAATGATGTATGTATGTGTATGTATATATGTCTGTGTGTGTTATTTATTTATTTATTTATTTTGTTATAAAACAAAGTGGGGCCCATAAGTCTTGAAAAGACGAGTTTGGAATGAACGAACAGATAAATACATCTAATTATGAATTTTTATATATACAGTAGTCAACATTTGAAGTGGATTAAAAAAGTTTATCAAAGTTGTCCTAAGACAAGAATGGGTATTTGATCCACTTC
>JAHKKF010516195.1:0-10889 GCA_019740295.1 Labeo calbasu
TTACGTCGTTGTACGGGAAACGCACCCCTGGTCAGGGGCAAGCTAACTGTCAGGCTAAACTGAGTGGTAACAATTTAGAATACTGTTCCATCATTAGTGAATAACTACACAGGAACAAATGACTAATGCACTATTAACATTCTAATAACTACTACTGACTAACAAGAAACTCTGATTAACGAATCAGTAAGTCATAGCAGTTAACTGAACAGGGTAGTTTACTATTAGCTAATCAGTAACTACTGTTTTTTTCACATCTCCCAGAGAACTACTAAGAACTATATACATGTTCATAATTAATGTGAATAATGCAAAATGTATAATTAATTCTAAAGTGAAGATCATGGTAACCCACTAGTAATGACTTGGGTATTACCAAATACTTCAGACGGAATTACTAATTATGTGGATCCACATTCTAAAGTGAAGATCATGATCATGATAACTAAAGTCATTAAAAACTATTGAGGTTTTTGTAAGGATCTGGATAGTTATACTTCCGATGGCTTTGGTAACACTTCAGTCGTTCCTGGTGGGTTACCATGATCTTCACTTTAGAGTACGGATCCAAATAATTAGTAATTCCTTTAGAAGGATGTACTAACACTTGATTCATTACTATCCAAAACCTTACATATACCTCAACAATGATTTCAGTCATTACTAGAGAGTTATCATGATATTCACTTAGAATACGGATCCAAAAAAATAGTGATTGCTTCTAAAGTATTTGGTATTACCTGAGTGATTACTAGTGGATTACCATGATCTTTACTTTAGAATTAATCATACATTTTGCATCATTCACATTAATTATGAACCTGTATATAGTAGTTCTTAGTAGTTCTTTGGGAGATATGAAAAAATAGTTATTACTGATTAGCTAATAGTGAACTACCACTTTCAACTAAGCACTATTACTTACTGATCCGTTAATCAGAATTTCTTGTTAATCAATAGTAGTTACAAGAATGTTAATAGTGCATTAGTCATTTGTTCTTGTGTAGTTATTCACTAATGATGGGAGAGTATTCTAAAGTGTTACCAGCTGAGTTCCAGTGTTCCAAGTGTTACCAGCTAACACTGTCCAGTAGGACTGCATTGATATTATTTACTACTGACTCTCTCACATGCAATTATTTTACTTTATTATCAATCCAAAAATAAAATTATACAGAAAACACAACCTAAATAATAAATCAAATAAATAAAAATACAACCAACTGTATTTAATGTACTGTGCCCAAGATTTAATGACATTGTTTTAAGATATATGAAAACATTTTAACATGGTTGTATGCTTGAACATTTAGTTGATCAGCAGTTTCTAGCAATACAGCCATTCTCTCTGGTTTTATGACAGCTGTTCCTTTTTTAATGGTTATAAGTAGAACATTAAAACATTACAATGTAAAAATAAAATGCAATGTAAAAATATGTGGATGACACCATTCTTTATACTGTATAGGATCATCATATGATGATCCGTACAGGATAGTTTTAACAATATTCAAGAGGCTTTAAATGACTTAAATCTAGTTCTAAATAGCACAAAAACGAAAGTGTTTTGGAAAAAGCCAACAAGGCAGAAATTGAAGTAGTGTCTTCATATAAGCATCTCGGAAACTGGCTTGATAGTAAATTTTTCTGATCACATAAATTGAAGTTTGTATTGAAACTTGTATTGAAATAGAACTGTGTTTACCACCTCAGCCAAAAAATACCTTGTTAAAACCTTTATTTGACCTTTGACCCTTGTTTGATTTGAGTTGGGGGGGGTGGTGTTAAGACGATTCTAAGGGTTCGAAGATGGATTTCTACCTACTTTATCTAGTAAGTATGCAAATATTAGTGTACTAATAGTATAGTTGCAAGTATTTTAGTAGTCCTTGGGAAAAAATTAAATTGGCCCACTTTCTTTAAGTATAACAGTAGTAAACTTTGAGTACACAACTAGTTTACATCTATTTTTAGTTTGTACTGCAACTATATTAAAAGTGAACTTATAGATATACTGATAGTTTACTAATTAAATACTTGTAGCATTTTAGATACACTTTGAAGTGTAGTCTCAGTAAACTACTAGTCTAGTAGTTTTATACTACAAGTATACTTGTAAGTTTTCTTTAAAGGGTTACTCCACCCCACAATGAACATTTTGTCATTAATCACTTACCCCCATGCCGTTTCAAACCCGTAAAAGCTTTGTTCGTCTTCGGAACACAATTTAAGATATTTTGGATGAAAACTAGGAGGCTTGTGACTGTCCCATTGACTGCCAAGTAAATAACACTTTCAAGACCCAGAAAAGTTTCGGTTTCTTCTTCGCTTGTGTTTTGGAAATTCTGTACAGAACATGTGTAATAGCGCCCCCTACCGTATAACAGTGAAAACATAGGTTCTCGGAGCACAAGTATAGATCAAATATATTTTCTAAGTATACTGTAAGTCAAGTATACTTAAATGTCATTTTAAGTATTTTTCTGAGAAGTACATAAAGCACATTTCTGAGAAGTGCATGAAAAGTAGACAAAGTATACTTTCCTATTTTTAGTTTAAAAGAAGTATACTAATAACACACTTGAATAAACTTCTTTTTTGTAAGGGTTATCTTGACTCAGTGAGCCTGGATCAAATTAGTGAGACTGTGTGAACTTAAATTGTCATTTATGGAACCACAATTGATTTGTTAGGTTATTTCAAGTCAGGTTTTGGACTTGAATCCCTGCTTTTCTTAGCGTCTTTTGTGAAACAGGGCCCCGGTGTGTTTGAATAGGGTTAGAGCTAAAGTTTTCAGGAAAGTGGATCTTGTGGGCCAGATTTGTGGATCCCTGGTGTAGACGTTACACACTGGCACACATACCCATAGACTGCGCATAATGCGCATAATGTTACCATTTTCACAAATTTGTGTTTTTTGTCGTTTACATGGAGACGATAACAGTATCGTTTTGAAAAACATGCACTTTGAAAACAGTTTTCAAAAGTTTGCATTATCAGGCTTCCAAAATGCCTTATATTCCATTTGATAGCATGCATAAAAACATACACACATGAAAAGTTTCAGCCTTGTCCAATGTCGGCCAGTTCTCCAGAGGTTATGACTGATTAAAAAGGTCTCTGTTGTTGTATAAAGTTTCAGGTACCTCTTCATTCCCCTCAAGCATGTGCTTCTCAACATTTGTTGCTGTTTCAACCCCATCTCAGGGGTAAATGGAAATATTTTATGAAATGGCGATTTTGTATGAATTTGTTCAGTGTGAATTGTATGAAAACGTGTGAATTTTAGAATAAGCATGAAGGTCCACCCCCAGCCCTACACCTAAACACAACCGTCACTGGGGTGTAAGACAGATAAAAAATGTAAGAATGTGATTGTACAAATTTATTTGAATTAGCCACCGATGTCATGTAAATGTTGAAGTAAAACTGGCATTAGATTGTGTTGCTTTTCTGTCTCTTCTTCTGTTTTTTGGCGGGACTGCGAAACAACAGGCCATGTCAGTGTTGCTGCCTTCTTGACAAACTAATTAGTTCCAAAAAATACATGCCGTATAAAAATTCTGGCTGTGTGCATACAAATTCATACAACTTACCCACCAAACGTAAAATAGTTACAAATTGTGAGTGTGCTGCATATCTTTTTCTCAATCCCTGTTTCTTTATGCATGGTAATGTTATGGTGACATCACTTCTATATGTGTCCTTTTGATTCATTGATGAGTGTGTTGTCAGGATCACCTGCAGTGCTGCCTCCATTTCTTTTCTCCGACACTTTAACATAAGAAAATGTTCTCAAAAGGTGATTGAACTGGAGAATAGAAGAGTGATGCCTAGAGAGAAGTCTGTGTGAAACATTCAGGGGATTTAGGCTGTTTATTTAATTATTTATTTCTCTTGCTGTTTTCTCTGACAAGCTCAGTGAATTGGTCTCTCTCTCTCAGAATGTCAGCTCCTCTGATCATAGACAGGTGTTCTAATTGTACTTGACAGCCTGTCATGATGTATTTGTGTCTTAGTATGAAGCAGCAAATATTAAAACACAGAATGAATATGTGTTTGCAGCCGTAACACAATGCTTGTCATCATGCTTTGACGGAACACTCTGATGAGCAGCCTGAAAGCTTGCTATGATTTTGTCACTTGCAGGTTTTTAATACAGAAGAGTGCAGCCTGCCTTGTGCCATAAATGCATTTTAGGAAATAAGATAAAAATAAATAAATAAACAGAGTAAAAGTTACTTTCATGTTCCTTTCAAATATTTATGTAGGTACACATGTACAGCTGAGTCAAACCCACAAAAGAAAAACCTCAACCGAGATCTCTTTAATATTGCAGTTGTCTTCCTAAACAGCAATGTGATTAAATGAGAAAGCAGATGTTCTCAAAAAAGTAATAAAAAGCAATATAGTCTTTTGCATCTCCTTTAGAGTTTCAGACGAGGTCTCAATAATGTCATCAAACTTTGCTCAGATCTGCAGATATATCAAAGTTTAAATATGAATTTTCAATATGAATTCTAAAATAAATGATCCTAGCCGATATCTGTAGCTCTGTACTGTTTGTCAGAAAATATTTGTTTGTCTATTTTTCATGTCTTCTATAAAATGTTGTAAGGCATAGTTGTTACCAAAATAGAAAAATAAAAGAGCAACCTCTGATTGATAATATTTCCACAATTCGCCATAATCAGCTATCAACATTTAAACAGAAGGATGGGAAAATTCATATTGTTGGATCACACAACAAATACAGCTGATGAGGGTTTTGAAATGTAACAGTTGAAAAAAGAACTTCCAGTTGTCTAATAGTCGAATGACTGTTATGTAATACAGTTTTTGTTTATGATTCTGAAAAAGCAGTTCATTTTCTTGATTGAAATCTCTTAAACTACGTAATCTATTCAGAGAATGGTATATTTGCACAAGGGACATACACGCATATACTTTCAGAACTGATCTAGAAAACAAACAAACTGGTGAAGGCCACTGGAAGTGGAAATGATATCCACTGAGTGTTTAGAGTTTAGAGATAATGAGCCATATTGTAAGCAAACTATTTAAATGGATTTCTAAATGAAGCGCCTGTTTGTCTAATTTAGTCAATCATAAATCAAAAGGATATAAACAACTCCATACCTCATCACACCTTATTTAGACATATAATCTGAACAAGTGAACTTGTTAATTGAAAAGTCATTATGGGGCTGGAACCAATAGTAATAGCCAAATAGATAGACCTTACTTGTTTCAATTTTTCATCTAATTTCCAGCAGGCCGCAGATGTTTTGATTGAAAAACTTATTCTCAAAAAGATAACTGGCCTAATAAAATCATTGTCGAATGAGTGATTATTTTACTCATTGGATCTTCAACTTTTTTAGACTTTTTTAGACTTCTCATTCTCTCTCTTTCCCAATTTTTGGGTGACATCTGCTCGCTCTGTGTGCGGTAGACAGAAGGACACATCAGGGATCATATTAATATTTAATATCTGATTTGAGGTCAGTGCGTTTCTCTCTGAGGATCAGAGTGGAGAGCGCTGCTGCTGTCACACATCTGTCAGAAGTCTGTGCTGTCAGGGTAGCTGTCAGTTCGGCCGAGTACACACTGCTGTGACCAGCAGGACCCCACCCTCAACCGACATCCATCACAACACCAGACAAATTACACATAATAAACACCAATCATTACTTTCAGCAGAAGTATTTTGTTACACTTATATTGCCATTAAGTCATGCGCAATCGTTGCATAATGAATAACTGACGAGTCAGTTCCCACTACTCATAATCTTAATCTAAATGTTCATGCTTAAATGCTTAAACACTTAACAATAAGGTCTCATTTGTTAACTTTAGTTGCATTAGCCACCACAAGCAATGTGTTATTAATTCTCAGTGCGTTAACTGAATGTTAAGAGATACACATTGTGTTATGTATTAGTATGTTGAAGTGAATATGAACTAAGAATAATAAACACAGTAGAAGTGTTGTTCAATGTAAGTTTGTGTGAACTAATGTTAATAAATGCAATCTCATTGTAAGTGTTACCAAAATGAATATGATAAATTGTGTACCTACTGTATGAATTTATTTAAAAAATAGTAATAGTAATTAAAAAAAAAAGGTGGGTCCAAACATTTGACTTGTGTTGTACTGATATAATGAACATTTTATTTTCATTATTATACTAATATTTGTTAATGACACAATAATGACTGCTACTAATTAAAGCAATCTGCTAAATAACAAGAAACATGTTAAAATAGTAAAGCAAAGAATCTAATGCATAAATACCACAATTGTGGCATTCGCTGGTAAAGAGACATTATCCACACAAGTCCTCTTTCACTGTCACATCACATTTTGTTATTTATTTATTTTTTATTTCTCTCTTTTATTTACTCTCTTGTGAACTCATTACAGTCTGTTAAAGGAAGTTTTTCTGACAGCTGTGTCCTCTGGACCCTGGGTGTCCCTTGTGAGTCGCTGTCTGTCCCAGAGCCAGACAGAACAGATAATTTGAGAGAACTTCTGGATTCACACGCATGGAGAGACAGACCCAGTTTGAGCAAAGATAATCAATCCCCACCCCCAGTAAAGCAGCCTTTAATACTGTGAATCCTAGTGAGCTGCCGACACAGAATCAATGGTGTACTGTATTCAGCGAACACAGTGAAGTTTGTCTTGCATTTGATGATAATTTGAAATAACAAATGTGAAAAAAAAAGAACTACTTTTTTTAAAAGCATGGCAAAGGGTACAAATTGCATGTTATTTACGGTAACACTTTGGTATAGGGAACAATTCTCACTATTAACTAGTTACGCTATAGTTAATGGTTTGTTAATAGTGCGAACTGGACCTTAAAATAAAGTGTGACCTTATTTACAATCAAATAAAAAATGTGTTACTGTTAACATTTACAATAAATGTGCTTTTTAACCCACTTAATTTCATAATTACTTCCATTGTCATTAAAATAAAGTACTGATGAAAGTTCTGACAAGCATTTACAAATTTAAATATTTTATTATTTTATTCATTGGTAATAAAGTTGTTTTGTTTAGGAACATTTAAAATATATTAACTTTAAATCACGCACTTTACAATGTCAGTCAACACATCAAAATGACTTTTTTATTGTGATTTAAAAATGTTAATGTTTATTTTTATTACAAAGTGCACTTTTTAATAGTTCACTTAAGTGTGTAAGAAACAGTCATAAAAGTCAACTCCCTTTCACTTAAATTCACAGTAAAAAAGATTTTTCAAAGATTATTTGAGTATGTTTTATGAGTATAACATTTTAGTGTAATGCAGTGCTTTTTATTGTGAAATTGACTTGCAGTTTTTTTCAATGCAACCTCTTTTCATTTAATATTATATTATCTGCAAGTATAGCTTTTTTTTTTTAATGTATACTTTTACGATTTAAAGGACACTACAAGTGCACAATAATACAAATAAGAACGCTTCTTTTCCACAAGGGTTTTTACAAATTAATAACATAGTTGATGTATTTAGTGTGTTATTTAGGCAATAGGAAACGATTTCAGACACAGCATACTGTAGGTTTTGAGATGTTTTTGACTGGTAGCTTCACAAGGACCATAGTGAGAAGGATGCTGGCAGGTTTTCTAACACTGCTGTGTGTGTCTGGATCATCTGCTGGACACCAACACTGACCTTGTGATGGGAAGTTCATGGAGAGACCACGTACACGGCTGAGCTTGTCACGCTGAATGCCCACATGATGCAAACATGACAACCAGTGCCAACAGAGCCCACAACCACTGGAAAAGAAATTCAAGAAATGTGGATATGGTTCAGGATATGGTATCACAATATGGATATGGTAGAGGAGGATGCATCTCCTTTTTAAAGTCCCTGAGTCCTTTAGGAGCACACGTTCCTCCCAAAGCAATCTGGAGTTGCCATGGTTACACTCACTTTTCAGCAGAGCTGGTGTGTACACCTGATATGGAGAAATAATGAAGCAACATCTTTATTGGCTGTTTAATTGATGTTCATGTGACCCTGATCATTTCAGTGTGTAATGAGTACACTGGCATCTGTTGTGGTTCAGTGAGTTCAGATGAAAGCTTTGGCATGTGTGCATTCCAGTGTCCATTTGATTCAGCCCTTAGCAGCACATAGCAAGCATAACTATTATTATACTCACAGTTAAGGGTTCTGAACAAAGCCTCAGCCTTAAAAAAGTACTGCACTTTAGCATTTGATTCTTGCCACACTGTTTAGAGATATGAATGATACCCCAATCATGAGGATGGTTGAGGAGAGATGTGCTATTACTTTTCTAGAGAATCAAAGTTTCATTAAAGTTAAGGTAAAGGATACCTTTTAATGAAAATTGGGTTGCAAGAAAAACATAAGTATCAAACATAAGGTCATCATTAAGTGCAGCGGCTATTTGATGGCTATTAGATGCTATTTATACAAGTGAAAATAGCGCTAGTTTCTATGTACACTTTGTAAAAATAGCAGTATTTTCTGCTATTTATACTACTTATTGCAAATAGTGGCAGATATGTGCACCTCAGTATTGTAGTAAATTTTAAAACAGTAAGCAATAATAAGGTATTGAGTGTAAATAAATCTGATTATTTTCTTAATTTTTATTGAAAATAAATGCCTTTCCAATGTGATAAGAGACATGAAAATGAGAAGAACAAGTTCGGCAAAAGGTGGATTCGAACTCGGGTCGATTGTGACGTGAAGAATGCGTTAAGCCCTGTATCATCTAATTTTTTAACGTGGGCGGATTTAGTGCAAATAGCCTCTGCCAACAAGGTGGGCTATTTGCACCTAGTGTAAATAGAAACTCTGTAAAAGGCAAAAGGCAAGGGACCAAAACAGATCTTCAGAGAAGGAAACTTCTATTTAGAAAGAAGTACTAAGGGGAGAAGAACCAAAGGCTGGAATAAACTTGCAACATTTAAAATCTGAACAGACTTTAAAGCACTAAGCATCACACTCTTGTTGACTTTGTAAATGGTTACATCATACACTAAGTGACTTGACACACTACTAGACTTTTCAGGTCATTCCAAACACAGCAAACTGAAAGGGTCTAATGACCCTTCAACAGTGTGCCTCATTGCTAGGAGATACATGAAAATAATATATATTCTAAAATTTGCTAAAAATGATCAAACAGGTTTGATATCCTCCGATGGACTCCTGGGTCTCTGTCCTCATATGCTATGCAATTTTTTGTGAAACCTCTCAAATTAAATCTGCAGACTGGCTCTGACTTTCATAAACTAGCGTCAACTCGTCCATACTGTACACAAAAATCAGGGCAAAACTGTGTAGTGTGTTCCAACCTTAAAGGGATAGTTCACCCAAATATGCCATTCTGTCATCAATTACTCACCATCAAGTTGGCCTAAACATGTAAGAATTTCTTTGTACTGTTCTTTCTCCCCTTTTTACTGTAGAAGAGTCTGGCTTCCGGTCTCATTCGTGTCCAGCTATTTTTAGCTGTACAAAACAGTTCATTTTGCTGCTTGATATTGCAAACTGGTGTGTTTTTCCTGTTACGGAGCAAACAAGATGTGAAGTGGGCAGATCCAAGTGCATAGCTTTATTCAGAGACATGGTCAAAAACAGACAGGGTCGAACATCAACAAACAGACATAATACAGGCAAGATGCAAGAGTAATCCAGGGACAGGCGAGGGTTGATCGACAGGGAACGTAATCCAGGGGTTGAGGCAAACGGGTATCCAAACAGACAGTTAATAGTCCAAACGAGGGGCAAACAGAGTCCGAAACGGCAAGACAAATGGTTAATCCAAGACAGGCGATAAATCCAGGGCAGGCAGAAATCGTGACACATCGTTACATTTTGTGACATTTTCATATTATTTTAATGTATTATCTTAATTATAAGTACACTAGTTTGTAGCGCAAACAGTTTTACCATTTACTGCATGTCGTTATTTTTCTCGTTATTTTCCTATAGCAGATAATGAACCAGAAATCTCACCCATAGGCTTAATTCCACAGTGAAGAAAAAGGTGGATAGCCTAGAGTGAATCCAGTGAGTACATTCATCTTCATAACTCAGATATTCTAATACATCTGTATAGCTGTAAAGGTTAAATGCGAGATGCTTAGTACAAACACTTAGGTAGCCTAAGGGTGGTTGTTAAGATGTTTGTTGTAACGCTCTTTAAAAAATCCTTTGCCTCAGGGATTTTTTCCCCCTCAGGGATACCCTTAAGTCAAACCACTTTAGGAGGTTCATGCAACCAGGTCCAGTGTTAGAGTGGTTTTTGTTGAGGCTGTATCTATCTGTCAGGTTTGAAATTCTGAACACTTAAAGCCCTTCTGATCTACAGTGCAGTTTTCCCCCTAAAATCAAGCTGCAGATGCAGACGTAAACTACGCACTTAATGCACGAGACATTTCCCACATCTAAAAATGTAGAGATAATTTGTCATTGTTGCATAAAAATGTCTGACCCTTTGAGCACTCCCCTAAATGTCAGCAGTAATTGCTCTCCCTAAAACCCCCCTGTGACACGAGCAGAGCGCGGAGGTGATTTCAGGCTCCAGACAGCCTCCCCGCACTTGAGGAGAGAAAGCGGACGAGAAAGCACACTCAAGTCAGAGTTTATTTTAGAGTGCATTTCCCAGAAATGTCGCAGATGATGCCATGTAGATAGGAAGATGAAAAACAAGTTGAAGAAGATCAATGAATTAACTAGAGCTTCGAAACTGATCAGTTGCGGGGGCTGTAGTAGTACACCAGTCTGATCATGATGGAAGGTGGGCTAAACATTCGAGATAAATCTACATGAGAGGATTTGCTCCATTAGAAACAAGCACTGACTTGAATACTGACAAAACAGCCCACTG
>JAHKKF010516195.1:10939-22129 GCA_019740295.1 Labeo calbasu
TTTTAATTGTAATCTCAAACGCCATTGGTTACCTCCTCTTTTCCGGAAGTCAGCTGTGATTGGACGCCTGTGCACGCAATACAACCGCACTGCTTTTATTTTCAAAGTGCTATTATTTTTATTATTATTATTATTATTATTATTATTATTAACAATTACATCGGTTGGTGTAACCTATCTCAAATGTGTTCGTGATCATATAGCTTTCAAGAAATGTGAGTTTTGCTGTTAGCCGTAAGAGATTCATTTTTTTTTCTTATTTTTGTCTAAATATTTTTTTCATATATTTCATTACACGTCTTGTTTGGTCTTATTTCGTATCATTGCATGTTAAAAATAATGTACTTTGTTATGCAGACGCAAAATGTGAAACTGCAGTCTTATTCGCATAGGCTAGCATTTTTATAAATATTTGTAAAATATTATATATTAAGTATATTCTACTTAACCTATTTTGTTCCTATCTTAATTATTTAATTCATAAATTAGTAATTAAAACAGATTTTATTTTTTTTTAAAGCGACATCTTGATGGACAACAACTAATAATGATCAACAAGCGGCATCAGTCCGTTAGATCATTCTAAAACGTAAAATAGCGTTCAGTTTATAAGTTATAATTGCATCTGTCTAGGATGTAGACTGGTCAAGATTTATTTTAATAAACCTTCCGTTTATGCGGAGTGTGGAATTCACCTGATGCATAACAGAGAAGCGTCCGCGCGATCACTTGTATTTTTCTGATAATGAAACTAATTTTATTTCTGTAAACTCATAATAACGACAAACGTTGCTTTTGTAGAGTAATGAGAACAAACAGGACGCGCTTTCTCCCATCTGTCTCTGAATCGCGTCACAAAAAAAGAACCGAAACTCATCGTATGACTGTCTCACATACATGAGAAATATATCTATAGATATGAAGTTTAAAATGTCTACTTTTAAACAAACAAATTCAAAACGAAATCAAATACCCCCTGATTATGTAATCTGTATGAAGGTTGCATTTCTCTCTAAAGGCGTCTCCGTTTCTAAAGCATTTCATACGGATTTCCGTAGTAGGATAAATTCCGCTTTCAGAACTGTCATGTCGGTAGCATTGATTTTTTTCCTCAGAAACAAAAAACGAATTTATTGAAGAAAACAGAAAAGGCATATAGCCTATGTTTTGTGAATTGCCAACCTTTTCTCCACTCGGCAGATATTTTTGCTTTTATACTGATATTTTCAGATTGTACAAGTTATTGGTAATGAATACATTCTATGAGAATTTATGTTCAGGTTTTAACTGCAAATGTCACGTCCATAACGCTGAAACTGCGTCATGCTAATCTTTGTAATACTTGCTTTTTTGTACAAAGTTGTGATGGTAGTTTTTGAAACACTATTAAACTGTTTTTTTGTGTGAATGTTCATTAAATAGTAATATAAATATGTGCTCCACATTTTCATTGTTTGATTGTAATGTTTCATTTAATGTTTGTTTATTTATTTATTTATTATAAAGAGATATAAAATATATTAGGCAGAACTGAGTGTTTCAAGTGTTTTGGTTGGGCCTCTGCAACCACCCAAGTTTATCATGTGACCCTTTGGGAAAATTAATTGCCCACCCCGATGCATTCTATAGACAACTGACATTTTCATTAAAACAGATATGCTATATTTATAGAAAAAATAAATAAATGACAACTTATATGCATCTGGTCTGTTGATGAAACCATGTCTCATGTCACGTGAATTATGAATCGTCTTTTCACAGGCGTCCAATCACAGCTGACTTCCGGAAAAGAGGATGTAACCAATGGCGTTTGAGATTACAATTAAAACAGCAAGTCCCGCCCCACGACTGACAAAAATAAAAGTGTTTGCGCGAGCAGGTGAGAGAAGATCGAGCGCGAGGATGTGCAGACAGACCAGGAGCTCTCCAGGGCTGAGCAGAAGCCCACCAGGGCTGTACAGATGCCCACGGCAAAGACTGCGACCTGAGGAAAACAAGGACAGAGGAGGTAGACAGAGCAACAAAGAGAGAGGCAGGGAAAACAGTGGGCTTATGAGCAGTCCCTGTGGGAGGTGAGCAGATAGAGAGTTTATGGTTGGGGTTCTTGGCTGAGACAGACAGGACAGAGAGTTCTATGACGGCCTCAATAGCCATGACAGGATGGGCAGAGAGTTCATACACGGCTTCCACAGCCAGTGCAGGACTGGGAGGAAAGTTCAATGACGGCATCCCAAGCTGTGTAGCATCTGGACCAATCAGACATACAGTTATTTGTTACATTTAACAAATAGTCTTTAAACCCAACAAGCCAGCTGTATGCTGGAGCTCTGGAGACAACCCCCCAAAGCAACTAACACCCCAAAAGGGCTCAGTTGCCAGGACGACCATCTGATATTGCCCATAGGAAAGACACAATGCCTATAGAAATAGACTCTTTCCTATTAATTTACAGACAAACCTTTGTTTGACCTTCCTATCACACATAACCCAGGTCATTGTGTACAGTATTAATGCATTGTATTGTAATTTTTGTCTGTTGTATTTGTATTTGTCTTTCTATTGTTTTATGCATGCGTTATGATAGATGACTAGTCGTATAACCCACCTATGCCATGTTTGGTCTCTTTGAATTTGTTTTATGATGATCTAAAAGATGGTGTATATTATATGTTGATACCTATGCAACATATTAGTGTTTTAAGAAACCTTAGCAGTTTTTGCATCAACACCCAATTGAATTACATATGCAAAATACCATGCTCACAGACGAAGAGTTGTAAACTTTTCCTCCAAAGGTGAGAGTTCAGAACAGAGAGTTCACAAGTGGCCTCCGCGGCCGTGACGGGGCGGACAGACAGTTCAATGATGGCCTCCTTAGCCGTGACAGGAGGAGCTGAGAGTTTATACATGGCCTTCATGGCCGAAACAGGACAGGGTGAGAGTTCATAAATGGCCTCCGTGGCTGGTTCAGGACCAGGCATGAGCACACAGGCTAGGTGAGGGTCATTGGGTGCTACCACCGTACAGGGAGCTAGGACAGACGTCCCCGTTTTGTGAGGTACCGTAGCCACAGCTGCCACCTACGTGGAAACTGCGGTGGGCATCACAGCCGCTGAGGAAGCCACAGTTGATGCTGCCACCTCCAGAGGCTCTGCAGCGAAAGCCGCCACCTCTGGAGTCTCGATGGTGGTATCCGCGGCATAGACGAGACCTCTGGGGTGTAGTGTGCGGCCCCAAAAGGATCCAGCAGCCTTTCTGGCGGACACTGGCAAGGTATGGACATTGCAAGACAGTTATTAGCCCTCGAGCAGGGCATGCGATCGCTCGAGGGCTATATTCAGGAGTATCTGGACATCGCAAATGACTCTGACATACCAGACTGTTTATTAATAGAGTTTTTTTGCGATGGAGTAAATCAGACTTTAAAAGCTAAGCTCAGAGGCGAGGGTCGGTCAGCGGCGAACGTAATCCAAGGGACGAAGAAAATGGGTAATCCATTGAGACCGGCGAGATATCCACAAGGCAGGCAGCGAGACAGACAAGACGAGATGACCAGGCGAGAAAGCTAAACTCAGGGAACTAGGGAACTCGGGAACTAGGGAACTAAGGAACTAGGGAACTAGGAAACTAGGGAACAACTACGTAAAGGCTGCTAGCACTAGGAGAGCGCTAAACGCAACAAATACAAACTCCACAATACAACTCCAATACTCGGCGAGATACGAGGGGAAGTCCACGGCTTAAATAGTCTCTGATTGGACACAGGTGATCAGTGCAATGGCTGATGGGGAATGTAGTCCGGGGTGTGGTGCAACAGTCCGTGTAGTATGAATGTGCGAGGGCGACATCTGGTGGTGAGTGGACCGAAGGTCACCGGCCAGATTCATGACACATACTAATTGTCCTATGATTCTCATTTATTAGTCCAGATAATCAAACTGCTGTTTTGCTGTCTTGAGGTACAAGACAACAGACTGTTAGTATTTTTATGGTGGTTTCAAGTGTTTTGATTCAAATGGATGGGAAGAAACATTGTGCACATGATCGCTGATTTTTATTTATCTATGCTTGAGAAAACCGGAAGTGACAGCAGGAACTGACAGCTGACTCAGCAGATCTAAAACTAAGAGGTGAGACAAATGCTTCCCTGACTGGGCATGAGCCAGTTAGGAAGAGGCAATGTCACCTTCATTAAAAAAAATTAATTCCTTAACATTTAGTTATTTAGAATAAGACCAGACAAAATCAATTACAATACAATAACTTAGACCCCTAGCCAATACCAAGATAAAGTCAGAGAAAACTAAAAAAAAAATGAGTCACTATTGGTACATAATCAACACATATTTTTTAATGAATCCTGCAAGCCTAAATATTATGTCCATTAGATGTCTATAAGATGTTGACCAACTGATGTTCAATTCATGCATGGCTGAAACATCACCATCTACAAACCATCTGTAATTTATACTTAGATATCAGTTAGCACACATTTTATCTAAAGAACTACAAAAATTCTGTTCAAAACAACTCAAAAATTCTGCCTTTTTTTTGTTTCATAGTAATGTAAAGGTGTCGTGGAAAATGGAGAAATTCATCTTGCAAAACAGACCTAAGCTCGTGAAATGGCTTAGTGTTTCGGCAGAAACCCTTCCTGAGTTGGCTCTGAGGAGCAGTAGCTCTTTATGCATTGGACCTGCTGGGATTAGCACTGCTGTTAGTTGTCCTGAGAAGGCTCCTCTCCCTGCGAGGGCTAGCTTAGGTACTCGCCTCAGCCCTAGGGCTGAGGGCGCTAGTGCACATTATGTCACATGAGTCATTTAAACTAATTTCTATAAGAACGTTTGGTCCCCCTTGAAGCTGGATCCCGTTCTGATACCCTCTTCCAGATACTCATCTCTAGACATGGTAGTGCTCCCCTCGCTGATGCAGGGTTCTTTGAAGCACACCGTCCTTGGGCAGAATAGGTAGGTCCTCCTCTCCACTGAGAGCCAGGCACCTGCCCTGTGGCTGCTGAATGCTCGCCTCGGTTAATAAGGCTCTTCTCCTTTTGAGGCTAAGCTTTCCATTTTAAGCTCTGTGACAACTACATTGGACAAGTCGGCCGCTTGCTACCTCCCAATGTTTCATCACACTTG
Source organism: Labeo calbasu (assembly GCA_019740295.1). Taxonomy (NCBI): domain Eukaryota; kingdom Metazoa; phylum Chordata; class Actinopteri; order Cypriniformes; family Cyprinidae; genus Labeo; species Labeo calbasu. The sequence goes on from JAHKKF010516195.1 coordinate 16,078, forward strand.
TGTGTGTGTGGGGACAGTACTCCCCTCACTGTAGGAGGTTGCCTTCAGCACACTGCCCTATTTGGGTATTGAAGGTCCTTGGTCTCCTGGAACTCCATAGAACTGCAGCCTTAGGTTGTTGCTTTCTCAGATTACCGCAGTCACATGGGGCTCAAGTCCTGTTAGAAACAACCTGGTTGAGTGTTGAGTGCTCCTTGAGCGAGGTCACGCAGAGCTGAAGGTAAGCCCCTAGGTGACGAGCCGAGGTCTAGACTGTTGTCCTAGACGACTGGAGATATATCCCCTTAATGGAATCTCTTTGCTATCTGATTCCAAGTCTAAGCTCTGTCTGAGGGTCAGGCTCACATTAGCCTAGTCCTTAACAGTTCTTGGGTATGCAGCTCAGGCCTTTGGCAGAAGGGGATAGGTCACTGACAGCCGCCTGGACATCATTGGGGCAGCTCCCTCGCCTTGGTGCTTGGCATGCACTCCCCTCAGCATGGCAGCGTGGGTATATCGTTCCCCATAGCACCCCCTAGAAGACGCAGTTTTGACCCCCCCTGATTTAAAAGCAGTAGTGATTGCCATGCATTATTGGTCTGCGATCACTTGCCAACAATTTGGATGTCTCCAGGCTGTGGGGGGTGAAAAGAAAAGAAAACCCGAAAGAAAAACCAAAGAAAAATTATATAGCACAAAAAATGTACTTTAGTAAAAAGTAGCCATTACTACCACCTGCGTCAGGCTGGTAACTGGACCACACGTCATATACAAAACTTCAGAGTTCAAATTGTGTTAGCTAACGAATGTATTCAGGCTGAACAAGCACCACAGAACACAAGCAGAGAAGCTGAAGAAGTAAAGAAAAAAAACAATTTACCCTCATCTAGGCCACATTATAGGGTGATTCTGCCTCTTGTTTATGTAAACAACTCAAAATTATTAGACTGAAATGCAAATTAGAGTGCAAGCATAATTTACTTTAACTACTTTAATTTTAATCTTTATTTTATTCATAAAATGTAATGGAAAACTGCCAGCATTTCAACAATTTAAAATTGACATTGAAACATATTTAGAAACAATAAAAAAGTAGTACAAACTATATAATACCTACACTGCATCATTTATTTATTTCTGTATACCCCTGATATGTGTATATGTACTTCTTTTTGTATAGTATACTTGGTTCTCAATACTCCTTTCACCTAAAAAAAAAAAACCTTTAAAAATGTTTAACCATATAGACAGCATAAGAAACTACAGACTGCACCAACCAAGATTCCCCTCCACAGTACGTTTGATCATGCTCATTTCCCAGAATAGTTTAATTATTATAGAGAAGAAGAAAGTTAAAGCTTATCTGTTGCTTCTAAATAATTTTGGGATGATTACATCTTGAGCAAATGCACTCCAAAAAAGTACTTTTCTTACTTACAGCAATCTGTCCAATTTACCGCAATACATACTTAAAAGTATTCATAGCACAGTTCTTTTCAATACAGGGCAGTTCCATGTCACTAAAGCTGAACTATGAATAAAGATGTTTGATAATTGCACCCAGCTACAGCTCCAAACTACAAATCTATCATTTTCCATTAAAAATCGTTGTTAATGTATATATTGGGATCCATGCATATACAGTAGCCTACATGCATACATATAGCCTATACAGAAAAAGACTTCATCATAATCTAAAATCTAACCTTGTATTGGCCTGTTACTACTTTCTCTTCTTTTGTAGTATTTTTCAGTTTTCTGGTCTGTTACATTACAAAAAAAAAATAATAATAATAAAATAAATAGGACTATTAGTAGTAGTATTGTAGTAATAGTAGTAGTAGCCGCATAGCAGTCTAAACTTTAACTAGGCCTATCTTAAGACACTTAAGCTAGGTACCCAGCTACAACTCCGGACTGAAAATCCCCCCCTTTCCGTTAAATCACATTATATTTGTACCAAATCACTGTTAATGTATACTGTCTTCACACTAGATGTTGTCTTTTTACATAAAACACAAAAAAATAGAAAAAAAATTGTCAGTTCATATAATTGTTATTTGTACATCTGATAATGTTACCCGTTATTATTAAATATAAATCACACTCACATACTTGGTTGTCTGATGGTCGTGTCATGTTTGCAGTCTCTGATGAAAAGAAAAAAAAAAATTATTTTGGATGGCAAAAATCATGCAATCATCCTATGGACTTTAATGCAGTGCATTACAGTGATCTGCCTAGTTTACCACAATTTGTATTTAACAGTGTTCATAGCACAGTTCTTTTCCATAGAGAGCAGTTCAATGTCACTAAAGTTAAAGTTAAAGTTGGTCTGGTAGCCTTGTAGTCTAAAGTTGAACTAGGCCTATCTGAAGACACTTGAGGGTGCCCAGCTACAACTCTGGACTGAAAATCCACCCTTTTCTGTTAAATCACATTATTTTGTACCAAATCACTGTTAATGTATACTGACTTCACACTAGGCTTAAATGAAGTGTTTTGTATAGAAAAATATAGCTGTGGCTCTTCTGCTTTCCATTTGCGTTTTTTAAACAAAAAAACATTATTAAAAAAGACTGTTTGGTTGCTGTCCAATTATCTACTTAATTCAGCTAAAATGGTCTACTAGTTTAACTTTATGAACTAACTTTTATTTATTATGTTGATATGGTATGAATGAATGCAGGAGGCCTATAATGGTGCACAATGCGCTTTTGCAAAGCAACTTACCTTTGGTGTCCACAGTTTTGATCCAGTCTCTAAACTCAGGAGAAAATTCATTCACATCATCTTCTTTCAGCAAATCCAGATATTTTCGACACACATCTTCACCCTTTTCAAGGATAATGTCCAGAAGTTTGATAACGCCCCTTTCCTTACCTGTAATGTCAATTAGGTTACTATACTGTGACATTGTTATAAGTTTTTTAGCTTGAACATGTTGCAAAAGAATTTCATAACCCAAACTAAGCCATTTGATGAGTTTAGGTTTGTTTTCCAAGATGATTTCCGACATTTTCTACGACACATTTACGCTACAGCCTGTGCTTCAAAACTACAGAGCTAGAGTTTACTTCCGTTTTCGATGTGCGTTGCATTTATTTTACCGCTGGATGGTAACTGTGTCAAAGGAAGGAAAGCTTTTTCTTATATTACATTACAATATCTTACCTCACAGACTGTTCTGCGTCTTTACTTGCAAACCTTGTCACTGATGAAGCAGTTTTCTAGCAAGAGTTAAAATTGAATTTGTAAAACTATTACTTCTCTTTTCAACGAATGCAGCATTTCTGTTTTATAAAGAGTAGGCTATTATTTATTCTCTAGTGCTGACCAAATTATGGAGAGGAAAACAAACTCCGACAAGCACAGAACTGAAAATACGGCCCCTGCTGTGAGAGGGTGCTCGCTGCAGAGCCAGATGGGAGGAGCTGGAGGTAATGGGTGGAGATAGACACCTAACCACACCCTAACCCTACCCCTTACCCTATCCTAACCCTAACTCCACCCATTAGTTCACACAGAGGTGGAGCTGGACCTCCAGAGAGGGGGAGCTGGAGGCCATTCGGCTCTGCAGTGAGCAGTACTTGCCTGCTGTAGGCTACTTTTGTGTCAGTCCCCATATATAGTTTGTTTTATTCAGTTCTTAGGATGAAAAAGCACAAAAGATGCAAAAAAAAAAGTATCATACAAATTGTCCTATGATTCTTATTTATTAGTCCAGATAATCAAACTGCTGTTTGCTGTCTTGAGGTACAGCAATAGACTGTTTATGTAGTTTTACGATGGTTTCAAGTGTTTTAGTTCATGGATGGAAAAAAACATGGTGCACTGATTTTCATTTATCTATGATTGAGAAAACAGGAAGTGACAGCAGGAACTGACAGCTGACTCAGCAGATCTAAAACTAAGAGGTGAGACAAGCGCTTCGCCGACTGGGCATGAGCCAGTTAGGAAGGAGGCAATGTCACCTTCATTAAAAAATGAACTCCTTAGCATCAAGTTATTTAAAATATATAATCTCACTTGTAGCCTAATCATTAAAGCAAAGACGAGACAAAATCCAGTGTGCTATTTACAGTACGAGGACTCAGACCCCTGGCCAATACCAAGATAGATTCACTATTTTGTGATGCATTTGATGTCAAATGGTGACTCAGATCAGATGTCTATAAGACGTTGACCAACTATTGATTAATTCATGCATGGCTGAAACATCACCATCTGCAAACCATCTGTGATATCATTACTTTGATGTCAGTTAGCATGCACATTTTATCTAAAGCTACTTAAAGCATCTTATTAGCTGTATCAACAACTCAAAGATTCTGTAATTTCTCTAATTGAATCTATCTATGAATATATAATAACTAAACCTTTTCCATATGAAGAGACATATTTACAAAACAACAAAGGAATCTTTCAAAAGCTAAACATGCTTGAAGCAAAAAGCAGATGACATAGGTCAGTATGAATCATATTTGTTTTGTCAACAACCCTGCTTACAACAACAAAAGAAAACAAAATCTGTCAAGTGATGTCCCAGGTATCAAAATATGATCGAGTGAATCTTAAACATTTAATCTTAAACTAGAGAAACCCGGTTAAACATAAAATAAAATAAAATAAAATAAAATAAAATAAAATAAAATAAAATAAAATAAAACTAGCTTAGGCTGAGGACGCTGGTGCACATTATGTCACATGAGTCAATTTAACTAATTTCTATAAGAACGTTTGGTCCTCCTTGAAGCTGGATCTCGTTCTGATACCCTCTTCCGGATACTCATCTCTAGACATTGTAGTGCTGCCCTCCCTTGCTATTGTTTTTGTTTGTCGGCAGGGTTCCCCTGGTAAAAATTCACATTCTGTGGCTAAATATCACGTTATTGGGGTCGCTTCAACCAGTGGCGTACCGCACTTCTTAGAGGCGCCCCAGCAAAGAAGGAGATGGGGCCCCTCCCACCGGCAGCGATGTCATGCACGAAAATTCATCACTGGGCACCAACTGACATTTAAGTATTTTTTTTTTCAAGATACTTCAAATGTTTGCTGTATAGTTAAAACACGCTACTTGGTAAAAAAATATTTTTTTAAAAACATACGTCTCATTTAATTATCACATCCAGAAATAGCTGATGTAGGCTAAAATACCAGTAGCCTAAATCAAAATGTTTACAAACATTATAAACACAACTAGGCTTTTATTTTATTCCCTTCTCTTCGCACCAAATTATCCACAACATTAGCCTTCGCAAAGACTATAACAGCACATTGAGGCGCTGGTCATGATGAATGGAACAACCGACTATTTACACCAAATTCATCATTGGGCAACACATATTGTGCACCTGAGTCTGTCTCTTCCATTTACATAACTGATATTACATAACTATCAGTTAACATTGTGCTCCGGAGAATTGTCTTGATCACTTTCAGTTTCGAGAACGAATGATAAATTGTATGGCAAACTCTGGTGACAATTTCCGCTTCCATTGAAACAGGTTGTCAGAGAAGCGCAGCAGCTGACCAGGGCACAAAAACATATAAATATGTTTCACTTAAATCATTAACGGGTTAACAAAACAAACGGGAAAAAATTGTGCTGAATTTCGATTCATTGTGACAAGATATAAAAATTCACGTAAACGAGGCGGAAAGCCGTTTTCTTTATTTTGTAAAAGCTTTACAATTTTCTTATTTTTTCTTTTCTTTCTTTTTTGCCAAAGCTTTACAGTGATGAATGATATCTTGCTTGTATGAGCAACCAGCACTGGTATGACTAAATTACAACAGTTGGGAAATCAATGCAGTGATCGCGCTGGCGCCTCACTCACTCACAACATTTTTGCTGCCTTGCCACTGCAGCCTGTTCATTATCAAAATAAAACACATTTTTTAAAAAACATATAAAAGTTACAATGTTTAATTTAAATAGTCCGTTGTTCCATTCAGCGTGACCAGCACCTCATTGTGCTGTTATAGTCTTTGTGAAGGATAATGTTGTGGATAATTTGGTGTGGAGAGAAGGGAATAAAATAAAAGCCTAGTTGTGTTTATAATGTTTGTA
>JAHKKF010516196.1:0-24527 GCA_019740295.1 Labeo calbasu
AACCAATGTATTTACCATTTGTATTTCCTCATGGGTTTCCTTCTTATTTCTTCAGTTTTTTTAAACAGATTTATTCTCCTTATATTGTAATATATGTGAAGCCTTTATGGGAGATAGATAACTGGAAGCAGATGACCTTCACAAGTGCCGCTCTAGCAAACCTGGAGGACAAGGATTGGATCTCTAGATTTTATCATCAGGAATCAATTCTTTCCCTTTTCCTATTAACTGAAATTGATTGTCGACAAAGCAATGTGTTGTTTAAAAAGAATCTGAAGACCTGAAATAAAACACTTAAAACTCTGAGGAGCAGAATTGGCTCTAACAAATTGATTTCGTTTGTTTTATTCATTTGAATGTGTCCTTTCAGAACACTGGCTGATGTATTTGGCAAGAAACATGTATTTTCTCAACAAAATTATTCCTGGTATTTAGATGGATTCTACTGCAGCAGCGCTTTCTGCAAATGACTCATTCGCTGCCACAAAGGGAGGTGAATATAGATAAACAATGGTGTCAATAAGATCCTTCAGCATCAATAAAACCTAATTACCTCTCTCCTTGAAATGTTGTTGATCTGCAAACTAGTTGACTAACGTGTCCACCGCCGTAATGTCGAGATTTGCGAATGAATCGTTCGTTTGAACCGATTCTTTTAAACGATTCAGTCGAATCAACTCGCAAATCGTTCGTGAATCACTCAGATTTAACGGTAAACTTTGTTTGGGAATAACAAAACAACAAATTTACAACAAAAAATGACACGTAATGTCTTTCTTGGGTGGAAACTTAAGTGAATCGTTTTTTTTTTTTAGACGAACTGATTCACTAAAATGAATCGGATTTCCTAGCGCTATTTCTCAGTGTTATATGGTCTGTTTTATTTGAAATCTGGAAGTTCTGTATGAGACATTTTTCATATTTAATCAACTTTAAACCTAAGAATTTACCGTTTGATGGTATCGTTTCACTGACTCGCTCGCTTGTTCAGCTAAATGAGCTCTGTTTAAGTCGTTTGTTCATTTGAACGTTAAATTCCTTCAATATCCAAACACCCAAGAGTTCACATACGCTATCTTTGATAACAAATTAGATAATAGGTAAAAACGATACATCTAATAACAGAGATCATAAACACAAGCTTACCTCAGACGCCGTTATTAATTTGTCACGTGACAGACGCCGAATAATGAATTACCTCACGATGTATAAATCTTACAGCTATAACATTATTGACACTGTAAATTCACTTAATAGTTTCTTTGAAACTGCTAGTGTGAACTTCAACTACACAAAGCCATGAGTTGCTTTTACCACAGCCATCTACGCATTACATAATCCTAATAGTTGATGTAAAATAGGCCAGTACGGATTGATGGTGACATAAATATGTACTGACAGTGGAGTCAGCAAGATCCCATTAAAGAGCTGTCAGACTGCAGGCTATATCTTGGAATAAAAACATACAAGGAATTCTATCACCAATAAACCTCTTAGATACACTGATGCCAAAAATGCTTTTTTCCAATACTAGCTTCTCATTTCTGAGCCATTTTCGTCATTACTTTTTCACTTGTGTCAGTCATTTTTCATAGGTACATGTATTCAGTTCACTTTAAGCTCCTACAGGTGTTGTTTTAATAAGCAGAGCAACCACAGGTCATTAAAAACAATGACCACACAAAAAAGATGATATAACATTTCATAACTGCAATGCTAAGCATGTGTGTCTGTTACTAGAAGTTTGCATAATATCTCCAAACTGGATTCTTAAAGCGCTGCTCCATATGTTAAGGTTTGTGAAGGCTTGAGGGGGCACACACGGTCACATGGACCTCCTGATTTTCAGACTCTGACCTGACAGCTGGATCGCTCTCAGCGGGGCCCCTGTGGCTCTGATAAACCAACCATCCTAATGCACATGCACACACACACACACACACACACACAACACTGACACACCACCACCAGAAACACATTAATGCAGTACTGCATACTCACATCAAACATACGGACATCCAATCACCACACTTCACAGAACACACACACTCCACACATCTGTAAATGGGTATTCACAGTAGGCCTATATGTGCTATTACAAATTTTCCTTAACATACCATTTCTGTACACATATACACTCTGAAATGCACATTCAAGCACGTTCAGGGTCATCGTGTCTGATATTTACTCACTTATCAGAATACACACAGACACATCTGATAGGGTATGTATACATTAGCAATGGGGTAATTCTACCTTGAAATGGTTATTTTTAAGTTAAACCTTTGTAAAATTGAATACAGGCTGTCAGATAATGTCTTAACTATCAACCCTGTTACGTTTCCGAGAACATAATTATGTTTCAATATAAATTAAAATGAATTTAGCTTTAAATCATACAGTTCAATTTAAATTCATACATTTTAATATACAGTATGTTAGGATAATGTTTTTAGAAAGGTAACGCGGTTGACAACTACAACGTGTCACAAGTACTACTACGACATACTTATTAGAAAGACAATTTTATGCTGTTATTTTTACAAATATTTACTTTTTAACAGGGTTGACATTTTAGGACTGTCTTCTACTGAACAACCTGTGTCAAAAAAAGGCCACTGCAATTTAAATGGGTTTTCACAGTAAATGGGTTTTCACAGCAGGGAGGCCTATATATGTTATAAGTACATTACAAATGTCCCCTAACATACCATTTCTGCAAATATATACGCTGTGAAATGCCCATTCAAGCATGTACAGGGTCACCGTGTCTGATATTTACACACTTATGAGAAACCACACACACAAATTTGATAGGATAGAAATATTACACCAGCGACGGGCTAAATCAATAACACAGATGTCATTTCCAGTTTTGAAATCACGATTTTTAGTAGACTTTTCTAATATTTTATCCTGCTTGTCAACCCTGTTACTTTTCTGAGCACATAATTATGTCTCAACATAAGTTAAAAGGAATCAGCTTCATACTGCGCAACATAAATGGGTACATTTTAATATAAGTTAGGACAATTATCTTCTCAGAAAAGTAACAGGGTTGACAGTGATACAGTGATATCCACTTTTTAATGATGAGATTTTTGCTATACCAAATCAAAGTAACAGGGTTGACACATTAAGATTGTTGGCTACTGACAAACTTGATAAAAAGGACACTTCGTAAAAAATTTTTACAGCCTCTGAGAAAACGTGTTTACATGTTAAGTGTCAACCCTGTTACTTTTCTAAGGGCATAATTATGTCTCAGTATAAACTAAAATTAATTTAGCTTGAGATGACAACTCAGTCTGAATTCATACGTTTTTAATATATGAGAGATATAACTATGTTTTCAGAAAGGTAATAGGGTTGACAGTTTTACAATTTAATAGAACTATGAGGTGTTTATTAGAAAGAAAATTTAATGCTGACATTTCTACACTGATATTCGCTTTCGAATATCAAAGGTCTGCTCTACAAAGTCATCGTAGCAGGGTTGCCATTCTAAAATTGTTTCCTACCAGACAACCTTAAATAAAAAAGCGATTAAAAGAGGACACCTCAAGATTTATATCTTGAAAAGATGATGTAATGTTCAATTTATAACACAATTCATTACTTTAAAAAAAGACAAATTCTGATGGTAACAGGGTTGAAACACAACACGAGGATGCAGTTTCAAGGGTTTTAATTTAAATCTAAATACATTTACAGCATAAATATTTTCATATACTATGATTTAATCTATATTTGCTACTATAGATTAAGAAGATGAAAATACAGGGTGGAAACGTACAGGCCTAGTATTACCATTTAAATTGTTTCCTACCAACAAACTTCAAATAAAAAAGTGATTTAAAAAAGGACACCTCAACTTGTCCTTGAAAGGTTTTTGTCTTGAAATGATGATGTAATTTTCAAACCGTTCATTACTTTAAAAAAAAATGCACATTTTTATGGTAACAGTGTTGACAGTTTTGCGGTTTCATTTGAGTTTACATGAGTTTATTCACTTATTTTACGATGTCATTAAACTACAGGCTATTTATTAAACAGAGAATTTAATTTTGACATTTATACAAATATTCACTGTTCAATTATCACATTTTTGCACGCACACAAAATCTAGGTAACAGGGTTGGCAATTTAAGACATTTTAAAATTGTTTCTTAGCAACAAACTAAAAATATATAAAAAAGGACACCTCAAGATTTATATATTGAAAAGATGATGATGTAATGTTCAATTTATAACAGTTCATTACTTTAAAAAAGGCAAATTCTGATAACAGGGTTGAAACACAACTTGAGGATGCAGTTTCAAGGGTTTTAATTAAAATCTAAATACATTTACAGCATAAATATTTTCATATACTATGATTTCATCTATATTTGCTACTATAGATTAAGAAGATGAAAATACAGGGTGGAAACATACAGGCCTAGTATTACCATTTTAATTGTTAGTCATTTTTACACACAAGTATATGAGAAGCACAAACAGCACCTGTTTTATAGAATGCCCCCATGACACAAAATAAACACACTCCATCTCATCTTTCACTGATCAAACGTGACAAACACTCTCTATACATATGCAGACGCACAGCACTGTTCTAATGCTGCACAGAACAAAATGTTCTCTCTCTCCATCCCATCATGCTCTAGGGACCCTCTCGCCATAGTGTTCAGCTTCCAGCGACACTCAAGGTAACGTCACCCCAATTCAAAGGAAAAAAAAACACCTCCCATACTCATTCCCCTTCCGTTCACCTCCTCTCGCTGTCTCCATGACATATAGGTGAGATACACCTCCCTCCCTCTCTCCTGCTCCTCCTCCTCTTTGTGTCTTTTCAGCCTCTGCATCCACCCCCTCCGCACCTAATTCAAGGATAGCCCCCTCTCCTCGCCTCTCACGTGCTGGGACAACTCTGTCCCCATTCCTGTCTTAGCTTTCTCAGCCCATCTCACTCTCTCTGTCCCTCACATAGATCTCTGAATATGCAGATCGGTTAATTCAACTGCAGTCTCGTCTCCACTGCAACTGCAGCTGCAGCACTTTTGCCACACTGAGCAGGGCGCTAAGTGCTTACGCTGGTGTTTTTTGGCGAGGACAGCGAGCGCTCCTGTTCATATACTGCATCTTAAATGTGTGTCTCTATGTTTTTTTTTTAGTTATAAAAAGCCAGTTTAGCATGCTAACAACAGATTAACAAGAACTGATTAAGATATACAAAATTTCACATCAGTTCAAGTGAGCAGAAGGTTAGCGATGGTGCAACTCTTTTAGAAAAATGATCAAAATCATTCTGGATTCAGTAGCACTCTTTGGATTAGCTTAAAGATTAGCATTAGCGTTGTTTGCTGCTTCCTCCACGTGGCTTTTGCAGCAAAACACTTTTTCATACTGCAGAACAGCTGAGAGAGCCGGAAAAATGCTGCGTGAAAAATATATCACGTACGTGTCCTTTCGTAATCATGTTCTTGAGATTTTTGAGATGACTGTAACAACTACAGTAGCAAGCACATTTAAAGGTACAGGTCACAAAAAATGACCTGAAGCTATATATCTAATGGCGTCATATTTGAATGTTGTATGACTTTGAAAGACCAACTTGTTTGTTTTGTTTTTACTTGTCTGGTAGTAACAGGTATATATGAAATAGTTAAGAAAATCTGTCAAATACTTCAAAAACCTCAAGAAAAAAAAAAAATTATAAAAAAGGATTAAATAAAACAGTCTAAAACCTTCCAAAACTGTAATACCTCATTAAAATGAACAAACATCTCATATAGCACACAAAATAAACCTCAAAAACTCAAGCTAAAAAAACTCAAATACACATCAATACCTCATATCAAATACAAACAAATACAGTGTCAAATTGACTACTTTTATTAAACATTTATGATCATTTTGTGAATTTGCGGCCTAATACCTTAACCACTGACTTCCATATAATGAAAGTAAATGTAGACTGGGACTGTCAAGCTTCAAAATGACCATAAAAGTGTTTCATACAATTTGTGCACTATATTCTAGGTATTATGAAGCTAAAGAGTAATAATGGAAAGAGATTTTAATGCTGATGTTTTTGCAAATATCCACTTATCCAATTGTCAGATGTTTACTATATAAAATCAAGGTAACAGGGTTGACAGAAAAGAACAAGTCAAGCTTATCCTTGAAAGGTTTACTTTGTTAAGTGATACTGTCATTATGACAAAGCTTTTCACCACACATCCCAGAACACACATATACACACAGACACACAAAGCACACAATGAATAAATAAACATTTGTAAAATTTGATACATTCTGTCAGAAAATGCATTAACTGTAAGTGTCAACCCTGTTACTTTTGTGAGGACATAATTATGTCTGAACATAAAAAACGTATTTAGCTTGAGATGACACTAATCAATTTAAATTCAAACATTTTAATATACGTTAGATATAACAATATTCTCCGAAAGGTAACAGGGTTGAGTTTTACGTTTACTTTTACGTTTATTTACAAAGTCATGGAACTACAAGGTGTTTATTAGCAAAAGAATTTAATGCTGACATTTCTACAATATTCACTTTTCAATTATCAGATGCTAGCTACACAAAATCAAGGTAACAGGGTTGACATTTTAAGATTGTTCCTACCAACAAACCTTGATGAAAACATGATGTAATTTTCAATTTATGAAACTTAATTCGGTTAAAAAGGCAAATTTGGATGGTAACAGGGTTGACGCACAACCTGGGGATGCAGTTTCAAGGCTTTTATTATACCAAATCAAATCTAAATATATATAAACATTGTCATATAGTGTGGTAATATAAAAAGGTAGGAAATACACGGCAGAAGCAGGACAAAAAAGGCGTCTTTATGATTAAAAAAGACAAAAAATATATAGCCCTAGTAATATAAGGCAAACATACTTATTTAACACATTGAAACATGGCTGATGGCTGATTGGTTTTTGTCATTTTTGGAGTCCCAGTCCCCAATCATTCTATGAAAAACAGTGGTCAGGACATTTTTCCAAAATGTTTGCAAAGAAATACATGTGGGTGAGTCAATAATTAGAAGAATACTTTTTTTGTGTAAACTACCGTTTTATAAAGATATAACCCTCTTGTTCACACAAATTTGGGAGAATGAATGAATATGCACTGCGAAAATGGCTTAATGCGTTTTACAATTACCCTAAAAAAGCGTGGAAAGCCTCGGAGGGGTTACTGAAGCGCAGCAAAATGGTAGTGATATCAATTTACGTCCTATAATAATTTCTGCTCCTGTGCCTTTAATATTGGCTTTCAAGGTGAAATGAAAAAAAGTGAATGGAGTGATTGAATGGAGATGAGAGGTGGAGAGCTGATATCGGCAAAAAGGAGGGGAAGGAGGCCGTTCATGAGATGAAGAGATGGATAGAACGAATGATTGGAAGAGAGAGAGTCTCGCTTGACCAGAGTTATGTGATGCATTTCACGGTGCTGCATTTCTCCTTTGCCCTCTCTCTCTCTTTCTCTGCTGTGCGGTTTTCTGCAACCTATGCACTAACAACTGATTCATGCTCTCCATGAGAAAGAGAGCGGCACTCGCCAACACAAATGACAGCAGGAGTGGGCGCTCTGCCAAACGCCGTGACTTCAAACGCTCCAATTTTATTGCATGCACATGCATAACTAAAAATCAAAACATCAGTGTTACGAACGCTTCAAACACAGCTTATTCTGCACAATATTATGTATTTTTGTTTCACAGCCCAATTAAAGACTGACAAGATCATGTCCTGCCTTACATTTTCTGCTCATCCTGTACAACTTAGAGAAAGAGTAGTAATTTAAAAAATAATAAAAATGTTTATTTTGTTTTCCATGATAACATTTCAATTGTTCTTACTCTTTAGCCTTGAAGGGGAAATTGTGATGGAAAAACATAAAATTACATATTTTGCTTGTTCTCTTACAAAATAATTTCTTTCCCCCAAGAAACTTAAGTATAGTGTTTCCTCCCATCGTATATTATTTCCATACAGTTTTTTAAAATCTTGCAAGCGAATGCAGTTTCTCAGGGGAATGCAAAGGTTTTGTGTGCACAAGCAATGTTTCACATGGAAACCCAAAAGTGTTGTGAACGAAGGCAGAGTTTCTCAGAGAAACACAAATATTTTGGTTTCTCGGTAAGGCAAAAAAAGAGCAAATGCAAAAACAAAGAGCGTACGCAAAAGTTCTCAGGGGAATGCAAAGCTGTTGCAAACAAATGCAAAGTTTTTTGGCATTGACGACATGAAGTTTCTCAGGGAATGTGAAAGTTTCTCCAACAAACTCAACATTTCTCCAAGGAAGGCAGTTTTGCATGCAAACACACCGTTTCTTGTGGGATTGCGTACTTTTTTTGCGAGCAAACGCAAAAAATTTCTCAGGGAAACGCAAAATTGTTGCGAGCAAATGTAAAGTTTTGCGAGTGAACAGAATTTTTCCTTGGGACGGCAAAAGTGTTGCGAGTGACTGCAAAATTTCTCAGGGGAATGCAAAAGTTTTGCAAGCGAATGCAACATTTCTCAGAGGAACGCAAATATTTTGCAAGCAAATGCAAAGTTTCCTAGGGGAATGCAAAAAAAATTGTGAGAGAACGGGAAGTTTTTTAAAGAATGTTAAAGTTTCTCCAGCAGACTCAACATTTCTCAAAGGAAGGCTAATGTTTTGATTGTGGATGTAATGTTACTTACAGGATTACATTTTTTTTGCAAGCAAATGCAAAATTTCTCAGGGGAATGCAAAAATGTTCGGAGCAAATGCAAAGTTTTTGGGGAAAAGCAAAAGTTTAACAAACTAAAGTGAAGTTTTTCAGGGAATGTGAAAGTTTCTCTAGCAAACTCAGCATTTCTCAGAGGAAGGCAAAAGTCTTGCAAGCAAGCGCAAAATGTCTTTTTGCAAGGGAACAAAACATTTTATAGGGGAAAAAATGGGGAATTTTTATGAACGAACAAAGTGTTTCTCGAGAAGGCAAAAATGTTGCTAGCAAAAATTATAATAAACTGATATAAGTTCGGAGGTAAGACCAGCTAAAACCAGCTAAGACCACCAAACCATTCTAGGCTGGTTTACGATGCTTTTTCAACAGGGAATACTGCAATCAAAATTTCTCAGAGAAACTCAACATTTCTCAGAAGAAGGCAAAAGTTTTGCAAGCAATCGCAAAATGTCTTGGGGGACTACAACGTTTTTTGCGAGGGAAAACAAAATTTCTCAGGGGAACACAAGGGGAATTTTTATGAGCAAACAAAGTGTTTCTCGAGAAAGCAAAAATGTTGCGAGCAAACGCAAAGTTTCTCAGAAGAATGCAAAAGTGTTGCAAATGAATACGAAGTTTTTTAAAGGGCTCTGTAGACTCTGCAAAGCTGCTGAGAAAAAAACAGCTTAATCCCACCTAAGCTGGCTTGCTGTTCTTAACGGGTTTTAGCTGGTTTTCCAACTGGCTATTTAACTGGCAATCCAACATTTCTCCGAAATTTTGCGAGCAAACAATATTTTTTGGAAATGTAAAAGTGTTGCAGGCAAATGCAAAGTATCTTGGAACACAAAAGCTTTGCAATACAACACAAAAGTATTAAAAAAATTACTTTTTCTACTTTTTTCAGCACCATTTCCCTTTAGGGGCTCTGTAGATTCAGCAACAGTGCAGAAAAAAACTTAAACCAGCCTAAGATGGTTTGCTGGTCTTTTTAGCCAGTTTTAGCTGGTTTTCCAGCCTGTTATTTATCTGGACATCCAATCTGTTTCCTAGTCTGACCAGCTGAAAATTGAAATTGAAAGACCAGCTAGAACCAGTTAGACCACCAAATCTTCTTAGGATGGTTTAAGATGCTTGTTCAACAGGTAATGCAAAAGTCTGCGATCAAATTTAAGAGAATTTAAAACCTCAACCATTTCTTATTGAATATTTCAGAGAGTAAATAATCTGAGCTATTTCATCCACACATTTGATCCCCTTTATGCTTTTATTACACACCAACAGCGGTGCTTGCTAAGGCAACCATCAAATGCAAAAAAAATGTTAAGGGAACACAAAAATTTTGCGAGCAAACAATATTTTTTGGAAATGTAAAAGTGTTGCAAGCATATGCAAAGTATCTTGGGGGAATGCAAAAGCTTAGCAAGACAACAACAATTTTTTCCGCACCATTTCCCTTTAAGGGCTCTGTAGATTTGGCAATGCTGCAGAAAAAATTATAATAAACTGATATAAGTTCGGAGGTAAGACCAGCTAAAACCAGCTAACACCACCAAACCATTCTAGGCTGGATTTAGATGCTTTTCCAACAGGGAATACTAAAATCTGCAATCAAAATTTCTCAGAGAAAATCAGCATTTCTCAGAAGAAGGCAAAAGTTTTGCATGCAAGTGTAATGTTTCTTGGTGGATTACAAAATTTTCTGGGAGCAATTTCTCTAGGCAACACAAACATTTTGCGAGGAAACAATATTTTTTGGAAATGTAAAAGTGTTGCAAGTGAATGCAAAGTATCTTGGAGAAACACAAAAGATTTGCAAGACAACACAAATGTATCGAAACATTATTTTTTCTACTTTTTAATTTTTTCATTACCATTTCCCTTTAGGGGCTCTGTAGATTCAGCAACACTGCGGAAAAAACCTTAAACCAGCCTAAGATGGTTTGCTGGTCTCAACTAGTTTTAGGTGGTTTTCCAACCTGTTATTTATCTGGGCATCCAACTTGTTTCCTAGCCTGACTAGCTGAAAATTGCTGACACAAGATGTAAGCTAAGACCAGCTAAAACCAGCTAACACCACCAAACCATTCTAGGCTGGTTTTAGATGCTTTTCAACAGGGAATACTAAAATCTGCAATCAAAATTTCTCAGAGAAAATCAGCATTTCTCAGAAGAAGACAAAAGTTTTGCATGCAAGTGTAATGTTTCTTGGTGGATTACAAAGTTTCTGTAAGCGATTTCTCAAGACAACACAAACATTTTACGAGGAAACAATATTTTTTGGAATGTAAAAGTGTTGCAAGCGATTGCAAAGTATCATGGGGAACACAAAGCTTTGCAAGACAACAAAAAAGTATTGAGACTTTACTTTTTCTACTTTTTTCATCATCATTTCCCTTTATGGGCTCTGTAGATTTGGCAACGCTGCAGAAAAAAACCTTTAAACCAGCCTAAGATTGTTTGCTGGTCTCGACTAGTTTTAGCTGGTTTTCCAACCTGTTATTTATCTGGGCATCCAACTTGTTTCCTAGCCTGACTAGCTGATAATTGCTGACACAAAATGTTAGCCAAGACCAGCTAGAACCAGTTAAGACCACCACCACCTTAGGATGGTTTAAGATGCTTTTTCAACAGAGAATGCAAATTTAAGAGATTTTAAAATCTTTAACTATTTCTTATTGAATATTTCCAAGACTAAAGAATCTGAGCTATTTCATCTACATATTTTATCCCCTTTATGCTTTTATTACACACTAACAGTCTCATTAGCGGTGCTTGCTAAAGCAACCATCATTATTATTGTAACTTATTATTCTAATATTATTATTACTGAGAGTCACTGTGCATAACTCAAGGTGATCAATGAATAATTACTCAAATTATGTGCTTTTCAAATCATTCAGGTGTAAGAATTTTGTATGGCATCATTGTGGAGTGTTTTTGGGCCACTAAACTACCACTCATGTTACACCTTAGCATTCTGGCAGCGAATTTTCAGTATTAGCATCAGTGGCTAACCCTGTTGTCTCTGCAGTGGGTGGCTCTGTGTGTTTTTCTCTGTTCTGTCTTTCAGTAGAGCGAGTGGCAGCAGTAGAGAGGTCTTCACTCAAGCGTTGCTGCGGCATCATCACTCACTGTGTGCCGGAACGTTACTCTCATCAGCTGCGGTTGGCATTCGAGCACAGTCAGCAACTTTCCTCTAGCCTGTGTATGTGTGTGTGTGTGTGTTCTGTTAAGAGAGAAATATGTACAGTATTAAAGAGCACAGACCTGGACGGTGATACCCCCCTATTTCACTGAGATGTTCTGGAGAGGCCAGATATTTTAAGCACAGGCAGAGCAACAGCATTTTAAAGGGGTTTAATGAACCGGTTCTAACTCACTTCACTAAAGCCGACAGCCTTTGTGGAGGAAGCTTTGTCGAAAAGCACATTTGCTCAGTCACTTGGCACTGAACTAACCCGGCCGCCTTTAGCCTGTCAATCGCTCAAGAGGCTTCTGTGTCGCTGTGATATCAACATCCAGGCTATGTTTCAAAACCTAACAAGCTGCCTACCTAGACAGAACAACTTGGGCCATTAAGACATCAGTGAATACATAATGTACAATCTGAGTTAACTAATTGCGGCATTGCACGGTAACATTACGTAACTGACAAATCTGAGAGGCTGAGATGATATTCATCATTAACTCCCACATGTATAGCACTACAAATGTGTTTCAAGTACAAACAACCCTATTTAAATAGTATCCACAAGAAACGTTTTTATAATGAACTGGAAAAAACATCCGACATTCCCTTTAGAAAAATCCTGTTCAACCAGAAAGACATAATTTCATCCATAATTGCGAAGTGCGAGAGACTCAAACAAGTGGAATTTATTCATGGAAGTCCCACTCAAAGCTCATTAGAATAATAATCATGTTAGAGTGCATTTCCTCTGAGGAGGCGAAGCAATTTGTGAGACATCCTGGCGTACTTCTAATCCCAGGTGTTTTATATACAAACGGAAACCCACTCCGGGGTATCCCAGTGCAGGAATCAGATTCAGTAAGGTGTTGCATTAAGGATGAGCCCATGAAGTATCTATGAGGCATTCAGACAGTCTGCGCAGGGTGAACATGACAGACTCATGTAACTTTCATGGTGGGAGATGTAATTTTAAAAAGAATTTTAGATTCGAGATTTGTTGGACGAGAGTTGGCATAAATACACGGCTTGCAAGGAATAGTTCACTCAAAAAGAAGACAATTCTTTTCTCATTTAATCAACCTCGTGGAACAGAAATGTGGGTAGTAGAACTGTTTCCAATACAATGGAAGTAAATGGGGACTGGGGCATTTAAAAAAAGATTTTCTGTGAATAACTAATTAAATTTCTGCTTTTTTGCTATCAGATGGCTTTAGAAGACATGCAATATAATACAGGAGTTGTATGGATTACTTTCATGGAGCACAAATGTAGGTGTTTAGCAGAACGCTTTTTTCATACAATGGAAGTGGATGGGGACTGGGGCTGTTGAGCTCCAAAAATGTCAAAAAACTACCGGAAAACTAATTTATACAACTTGTGTACGATTATCCAAGCCTTCTAAAGCCATTTGATAGCTTGTGTGAGGAATAAACCTAAACGTAAGCCATTATTTGCTGAAAACGTTCTGCTCCAAACGTTTAGCTCCAAAAATGACAAAGGTGGCAAAGATTTTCTGTGAATAACTGCTTAAAGGTCTGCTTTTTAATGCACACAATGCTATCAGATGGCTTTAGAAGACACACTGTAAAATGGAATGGATTACACAGGCTTGCAGGTTTCCCATACAATGGAAGTGGATGGGGACTGGGGCTGCTGAGCTCTAAAACTGTCTACAAAACTACCAAAAATTTGTACATACAACTTGAGCATGATATTCCAAGTCCTCTGAAGCCATATGATAATTTTGCGTGAAAATAAATCTAAACATAAGCCGTTAATTGCTAAAAAAAAAGGTTTTGACAATGTTCTTTTTCATTGCATGAGATGAATTGCATCAGAAATTTAAAACAAACAAACAAACAAACAAAACCTACCAAAAAAGCAGTACATACAACTTGTGCACTATATTCCAAGTCCTCTGAAGCAATAAAATAGCTTTGTGTGAGGAATAAACCTAAATGTAAGTCATTATTTGCTGAAAACTTTCTGACAATGTTTTCATTCGTATCAGCAGATGACAAAGATTTTCTGTGAATAACTACTTAAATTTCTGTCTTTTTTTATGCACACAATGCTTTCAGATGGCTTTAAAAGACACACAACAAAAAAGAGAAATTGCATGGATTATTTTCATGGAATAGGCCTACATGTTTAGCAGAACACTTTTCATACAATGGAAGTGAATGGGGACTGGAGCTGAGAAGCTCCAAAAATGTCAAAGAACTACCAAAAAATTAGTACATACCACTTGAACATGATATTCCAAGCCATAAGATAGCTTTGTGTGAAAATAAACCTAAACTCACGCCATTATTTGATGAAAACATTCCGACAGCATTCTCATTCGTAGATGGTAGATGACAAAGACTTTCTATGAATAACTACTTAAATTTATGCTTTTTAATGCACAAAATGCTATCAGATGGCTTCAGAAGACACGCAGTATAACACAGGAGTTGTATTGATTACTTTCATGGTGTTTTTTTGTTTTTTTGGATCTCAACATCGCCAGTCCCCATCCACTTCCACTGTATGCAAAAGAGCAGTATGTACAAAAAAAAAAAAAAAACAATCAAGGGAAAAAACTTAAGAACTCAAATTACTAAATACAATTTTTCATTTTTAAGTGAACTGTCCCTTTAAAAGATGTCCTCCTATATCCATGACTTACGAATTGACTCCAGCTGTGTATTTGTTAATAATGTATGCAATAATTGTGAATAAGTGGACTTATACAGTTGTGCATGTCATGTTCGCTCTTGCAGAAATTCCCTTGAGCAGCCATGCAGACATACTGGTACATGTGCATTTTCATAAACAAACAGTCACGCAACACACACACAGCCATGGAATCGCTTTTCAAATGCATGTACATTTGCACACTGAGTGCTGACACACAACATCCAGGCGCGCAGTCTCGTTTGAATACACACACAAACACGCCACACACACACACTCCCCACCCCCACACACGGAAGCATTACTGCAGTGGATGCAGTCTTTAACTCACGTTGGAGTCCAGCAGGTCGATGCTGTCCAGGCTCTTGCTGCGGTGGATTCGGCCCTTGATTCTGCGCAGGGATGGTTTGCCGTGCGCCGATCCCTCAGATTCATCCAGCGCAGAGATGCTTTCTGGGTTGGGGATGAAACCGTGGATCTTGGGATAGTAACTAAGAAAGTGACAGACGGTGTGTGTTAGAATGTGGTGTCAGTTTAATCTCCATTAAAACGATGAGCACAACCAGTGGAGTTTCGTTAGTGAAATGGAGTGAAAAGGGTTTAAAATGCTTACACTGCAGGCCCGTATTTGTCTTTGTCGTGTTTGGGGAAGACCCTGAGATCGAAGCACAAGAGAAAAGAGAGAAATACTTTAGATTTGAAGACAAAAATGACAAACAGCAATGAAAAGAAAGATATTTGTAAGAGATAGTTCACACAACATTGACAATTCTGCCATCAACACTTTCTTTTGTGGAGCACGAAAAAAGGTATTTTGAAGAATGTTTCAGCTTTTTGTCATTGACTTTCACATGTATTTATTTATTTATTTCCACAGAAAAGCATCATACAGGTATGATATGACATGGGGGTGAGTAAATCATGACAGAATTAAATTTTTGGGTAAATGGTAATTTTCTCTATGCCAGAAACAAAAGGTTACTTTTTCGAAGGCTGTTTGATGACAAAAGTGCCTTAGAAATTACACATTTACACAGTAATATTACATTATTCACTGTGCACAATGCTAATGTGGTACATATTCACAGTCGTTCATCCATAACAGCACAAATCACCCACATTAATTCACACAAAACGTAAGGCCAAGATCAATTAATATTTCGTAATCATGTCCTTGTAACCACAATACACACCACAGTATGTAAAATCAATCCAACAAACCCTAAAGAAGCAAAACATAATTATTGTGATGGACATGATAGTCATGATACTTCCCATATTTTATATTTAAGCCATTTAATGAATTCCCACTCATCAATAATTAGTGTCACATCTGCTCTGCCTGAACCCTAAAGTATTTTTCATCCGGAGGATATATATATATTATTAATGAAGTCTTATATGATCATGTAATTCACCATAGTTATGTTTCAGGACAGGAAAGTATACCACTGAATGAATCAAATTGCAGTGCATTCTATAAATTAAATGCAGATAATATTGGTATCTGCAAAAAAAGGCTTTAACGGTTTACATTATGCACCTTCAAATGCTTCTTTGCGATAAAAAGGCGAAACCTGACCTTGCAGGGTTTGGGGAGAGGTTATGTAATACCCCTGGAGCACATGCTTTACAGTAGCTGTGGTAGGATGTAAGATAGTCCCTGTACAGTAGAAGAGGCAATCTGAATGCCTTGTACTATAACCGCTCGCACCATGTTTGTGAAGAGGATTTGTTGGAAACCCCTGCAAAATGAAATTCAATACGGCAAATCTTCTGTTTCAATGCGCTGACTGGGGCACCAATGAATAGGAGACCTCATTTCCATATTAAGTGGTAGATTAAGGAAGCCTCCTGGGCTGTTGCTAGCTACTGGTTTCGAAGAATACCATAAAATGAGCAAGAATTGAAGAAGCGTTTAAAACGCCTACGCTGGATTGTAATTTAGAGCGTAGAACGAGAGCGGCAGTGAATGGAAGACTAACGAGAGGACAAAGACATTAGCGTCACAATGAGGTTGATGTTGGCCTGAGGAAACCAAGTGAGGTCTCACCTTCAGTTAACCTCAGATAGATTTAAATCATCTGGGAATGAGTTCAAGGACTAAGTTTCTGTTGTGTGTGCACATATATGGAGTGTTTACAACCAGAAATGATACACAAATGTGCGCCATAAGACCAAGGATGCAAAGCTAACCGTTAGCATTCCAATCCATCTAAAATATGTGATTTAGAAATATGTACACCTTGGCTGTACATGCTAATCTTTCTTGACTCACAAGCAAATGACATTTTGGCAGTGCCAATTAGCTGATAACACATTCATAGACGTATAAGTGTTCAAGTATACTTCGGACAAACCTAGACTTCAATACTCAAGGGGGAGAGTTACCTTCAAATAACCTAAAGTGTTATTATTGCGGTATCTAGCTATGACTAATTTACGTAGCACAAAAAAATGAACACTGTTTCTCCACAATGAAAGTGGTTCATAAAAGTAGAGAATTGGGTGTAGAAGAAAACAATTAATGCTAACAATGCTAACAGTGTAACACATTCAAGTTTCAGGTCAAAGTGTATTTTTGAAATGACAATTGCAACTGAGAATAGTTTGTGTTTGGCTGCTGATGATGCTGACATTGGCTGAGTTTGAAAGTTAAAAAATACTGCCTGCAGCAAGCAACAAAGCACATCTGAATTCAGTGATCGTGTCAGATGCTTTATACTGAGATACCTTCATCTGATCAATTTCTGAAGACACCCTTTGCTGCCTATGACATCCAACCGTAACTTGGTTCTACTTCCCTCACTTGCTTAAAGCAGGATTCGGATCAGTGTTTCAAGCATGGGAGGCGAGCGCTAACTAAGACATCAGACACCACAGTTTCTAGCATCTAATACTCCTTGAGGTCAGAGGAGTGAGGTTTACCTGCACTGTACTTACTAGCTGGCCTCTGTTACACCCACTCCCCCAAACCTCACTCCCACATGGGTCACGGCACCCATGTTGTACAACCCCTCCTGTTGTACTCTTATCGCTTGTGCTAGGTGGGATTCCATCCAACATGGGAGACGGGCACACTTATTAGGATGCTACAGACCACAGCCTCCAACATCCAATGTTAGTGCACCTCTTGAGATCAGGGGAGTGAGGTTTTATCCGCAAATCTCTTACCAGCTGGCCTCCGTTACACTCATTCTCCCTAAACCTCACTCCCACCTGGGTCACGGAACCAACGTAACCCCTCCGGTTCTATTTCCCTCACTTGCTGTAAGTGGGATTTGAACCAGCGTTCCATCATGAGAGGCGGGCGTGCTAATCAGGAAGCTAAAGGCCACAGCCTGTCTATCGCTAGTGCACCTCTTGAGATCAGGGGAGTGAGGTTTTATCCACACAGCTCTTACCAGCTAGCCTTCGTTACACTTACCCCCAAAGCTCACTCCCATTCGGGTCACGACACCAATGTACCCATTCTGTTGTACTCCCTTCACTCGATCCAAGCAGGATTTGAACTGGCGTTTCCGCCCATGGGAGACAGACGCGCTAACAAGGACACTAAAGGCTGCAGCCCGCTAGTGCCTCTTGAGATCAGGGGAGTAAGGTTTACCTGCACAGCTCTTACCAGCTGGCCCTCATTACACCCACTCCCCCTAAACCTCACTCCGGCACCAATGTAAGTCCTTGACTTGTAGTCCCCTTAGTTACTCTGAGGGGAATTAGAAATGGCACTTCTGGCATGGGAGGCGGGTACACTAACGGGAATGCTAAAGACGCCTTTTTGAGATCATGGAAGTGAGGTTTACCTACATAGCACTTACTAGCTGGCCTCCATTACACTAACTCCCCTAAACCTCACTTCAATCTGCGTCACGGCACCAATGTAACCCCTCCTGTAGTACTCCTTTCAGTCTCTATAAGGGGGATTCGAAACAACATTTCCAGCTGGGGAGGCGGGTGCAGTAACTAGGACACTAAAGGCCACAGCCTCTAGTGTCAGTCGCTAGTGCACCTCTTGAGATCAGAGTAGTGGGGTTTTACCCACAAAGCACTTACTAGCCGGCCTCCGTTACACTCATCTCCCTAACCCTGGCATGGGAAGTGGGCGCACTAAGGAGGATGCTGAAAACCACAGTCTCCAGTGTCAGTTCTTAAGATCATGGGAGTAAGGTTTACCTACACAGCACTTACTAACTGGCCTCCGTTACACTCACTCCCCTAAACCTCACTCCTATCTAGGTCATGGCACCAATGTACCCCTACTGTTGTACTCCCCTCATTTACTTTGCGCCGGAAGTTTTACCAGCACAGTTCTTACCATCTGGCCTCTATTACACTCACTCCCCCTAAACCTCACTCCCATCCGGGTTATGGCACCAACGTAGCCCCTCCGGGTCTACTCCCCTCACTTGCTTCAAGCGGGATTAGAACTGGCGTTTTTGGCATGGTAGGTAGGTACACAAATGAGGATGCTAAAGACATGTGTCATGCACAGTTTAGTTCCAATGTGCCTCAACACACCTGCCTGGAAGTTTTCAAGTATATCTAGCAAGACCTTGATTAGCTTGTTGATTAGGGTTGGAGCTCTGCAGGACACCGGCCCTCCAGGACTGAGTCTGGTGACCCCTGCGCTAGAGGTTGCGGTCTTTAGCATGTTCCCTACTCTACATTAGCCTGTCACTAATGTGCCTCTTGAGTTTAGGTAGTGAGTTTTACTAGCTGAAGACCGCAGCCTCTAGCACAAGGGTCACCAAATTGGTCCTGGAGGACCTGTGTCCTGCACAGTTTAGCTCCAACTTGCCTCAAGACACCTGCTTGGAAGTTTCAAGTATACCTAGTAAGACCTTGATTAGCTTGTTGATCAGGGTTGGAGCTAAACTTTGCAGGACATTGGCCCTCCAGGACAAGTCTGGTGAGCCTCTTGTTATTAGGGTAGTGAGGTTTTACTTGCACAGCACTTGCTATCTGGCCTCCGTCACACTCATTCCCCCTAAACCTCATTTCCATTCGGGTCACGGCACCAACGTATCCTCTCCTGTTGTACTTACTCACTCCGAGCGGGATTTGAAATGGCATTTCTGGCATGGGAGGCGGGCGTGCTAACGAGGATGCTAAAGACCAGCAGCCTTTAGTGTGGCTGGCCTCAGTTACATGACAGCTAAGCTAAAAAATAAAATAGTTTCTGGAAGTTGCAGGTGGTAGTCAGTTCGTGTGCAAATGTATGTTCTAGAATGTCTTACACTTTTTATTTCTTTCCAAGGAGAAATTAATGTTGTAGTAACTGTACATTTGCTTAGTTATCAACAAAGCTGTCTATTTTGTTGTAGGTCATTAGAGGAACACTCTACTTTTTTTGAAAATAGGCTCATTGTCCAACTCCCCTAGAGTTAAACAGTTGAGTTTTACCGTTTTCAAATCCATTCAACCGATCTCTGGGTCTGACGGTAACACTTTTAGCATAGCTTAGCATACATCATTGAACCTGTTAAAAACGATGGCATCTTGCTCAAAAATGACCATATATAATGACGATATTTTTCCTATTTAAAATTTAACTCTTCTGTAGTTACATCGTGTACTAAGACTGACGGAAAATGATACGTTGCGATTTTGTAGGCTGATATGGCTAGGAGCTATACTAATAATCAAGGAACTTTGCTGCCGTACCATGGGTGCAGCAGGCGCAATGATATTATGCAGCGCATGAAAGTGAGCGGCACTAAGTTTGTGTAGATGCAGAGTTGCAGCCGGCAGAGTTGATGTCTGCGTAATATCATTGCGCCTGCTGCACCCATGGTACGGCAGCAAGTTCCTTGATTATTACGCCGGAATGAGAGTATAGTTCCTAGCCATATCAGCCTAGAAAATCGCAACGTTTAATTTTTCGTTATGCTAAAAGTGCTACCGCCAGACCCAGAAATTGGCTGAATGGATTCGAAAATGGTAAAACTCAAGAAGTATGCTACCTCAGAAGTATGTCAGTTTTGGCAAGTACCTTCATGCACAAATGCTGCCTGCAAAGTCACTGCCTGTTGGGGTAGCAAGGAACAAGTCAGTTGCCTAAGCTTTCAGACGCAGCCACTACGTCCAGCTAATTTTGCTGTCTAAACAAGATGCTTAACGCTGTAAAAGCCACAAACAAAAGCCTACAAAAAGTCAACTTGGGTAGTCCGATGGTTCCTGACTTCCTCCTATGTGCCTCATAAAGCAATCAGGCACAATTAGATATAGAAGCAAAGGATACTGCTTGATCAGCAAGTCAATATCCACATTAACATTGGGCCTCAAGTCAGTAAAACGGTTCAGACACAAATACACGAAGCTGACCACTACGCTACCAACCATGACTGCCATCAACATTATCTTTGCTGCCATTATCACAAACGTTAACATGATTTTCTCTTCGGCCTGCACAGAATGGCCTGAGGGCACCACAGCGAGAGCCAGGAACAAATGCAGTCGTGTGTGTTCAGCCCGGGCTGAACGTGATATTTCTACTAGAGAGGGTTTTCTATTAGCAGGCTTTTGGTTTACGACCGTGAACCGCTAATGAAGTAAATAATCACTCTGGATGAGGATGAAAGTGGAAGGCGAAGACGTTTATTTGGCTTGATGGAAGAGAGGTACTTACAGAGAGTCTCAATCAGTGCTCTACTTGACTATTGGAAAGGAGGGGCGAAACTGTGTGAGGAAACCCAGAGATTAGCATGAAACGTGACCTAAGCGCTTCTTCAGAACTCTGTGGCTTCCGTCAGTCAAACGCGCACCCGGCTCACGTTTAAAAGAGTGTGTAAATGCAAAAAACACGTGTAAGGATGCCTCGGGGTGGGCAACTGCCGCCTATTTTATTACGCCAGGTTAAAGCAAAGCTCTGGAATAGTTTGTACAACTGCGGGGGAAGAAGACCATCTGCTGTGTTTCCAGGACTGGGAACAGACATCGTTTTCAAAACTTCTCTTTTTCCGTCGATACTGAGGGTTTAGGAAAGTCATTTCCGTTAAATCACTGGTAATGAACACTAAAGGTGGCCAGAAATGAGGAGCCCTGATGGACCGTTTGTCTTCATGATTGTAGAGGCATCTGACATTTTCTTTGATCTGAGACAAATGAGATGTGGTTTATTACAGTCACGTCTCACAGAGTTAACTGATCCAGTTACTAGATACGAGTCAGTCGTTTGATATCACATACAGCACAAACCGAAGTATGTTGCCTGTTCACAAGGGAACCTTTTAAGCACTCTTCACCGGCCACATGAGAACTCATCTCCACTATGTTTCTCCTATTACCTCTTTTCCTGGATTGATCCTGAAGTCTTCTGGGTCAAAGTGGACAGATTTTTAACCACAGGCCAGGAGGCTCACCTAGGAACAAATCGAATGTAGCAACTCTCAAAGACGAGAAATTCTTAAGCATCCTCTGGTCAGAGTCTCTAGTATAGTCAACGCTCCTTCATACTATGAAGGTATGCAAAATATGATATCCTCGATTTTTCCAACAATCAATGACTGTCAAGTACATTTCAGCCCAAAATCAAAGGAATTATATTTTGCTTAATTTTCAGTACCATTTTAATATGCTGTACTAGATTAAGCACATTTTGCATTATCTTAATGGGAAAAAATGTCATTCTTATTACTGTAATGTGAAAACAACCAAAAAACATCATATTATATTACAGTATTTAAGTATAAAAGTAAAACGTTAACTGTTTTACAATAATAAGAATTCTTTACAATAGGTAAGCCAAATGTCAAACGGTAAAAAACATGTCTGGGTTACATTTCACACCAAAATTAAAAAACAAAGACATTCACAGTTGTCACATGAAAACGGAAATGAAGCCTATTTTTAGGACCATTAACATGCATTATTTTCAGGTCAATTAAACACATTTCCCTACCCAGTTCTCATTAAGCAAAATGAGAAAAACTACCCTAGTGAAAAATATACTAAAATGTTTTTAAAATACATTTATTTCATACTAAGTATACTACAAATACATTTACATATTATGCACTTCATAGACATACCCTGTAATTGTACTTTTGGTATACAAAACTAGTATATTTAAAGTATATTTTGTACTTAATGCACTTTAATTGTGCGGAAGTAGTGTTGAAGTCCAACTACAGATATACTTAAGCATATTTGATTGTGCTAAAGTGGAACTATTGCAGGTATATTTTAGATACACTTTAAATATTTTGCATTTAAAGACTGATATTATTTAAAGACCACATAATCCTCATCAATAGTGACATTAAAACATATTTTAAGCTTAATATTAAGAAATGTGCATTGTGCACAAGTAGTACTCCAAATAAAGTTTCATTGCAATTTTTATATCAGTAAGTTTGTTTCCTAATCGAAACAGATTTGGAGAAATTTAGCGTTACATCACTTGCTCACCAATGGATGCTCTGCAGTGAATGGGTGCCGTCAGAATTAGAGGTCGACCAGCTGATAAAAGCATCACAATAATTCACAAGTAATCCACACCACTCCAGTCTATCAATTAACATGTAGTGAAATGAAAAGCTGTGTGTTTGTAAGAAACAAATCTATCATTAAGGAGTTTTAACTTTAAACCATCACTTCTGGCCAGAGTATGAGTCCAGAGTCTATAATATGGCTTCCTCCAGTTAAAAAACCCCCCAAACAAACACTCCATCCTCTGTTCTTCTCTCATATGAAAAGCAATGGGTTGAAGTTAAAAATGTCTTAATTATGAATTTATTTCTTACAAACAATCAGCTGTTTGGACTCTCATTCTGACGGCAAAGGGATGTAATTTCTGTTCAAATGATGAGCAAACTTAACTACATTGTGTATGGCTTTTGTATGGAACTCCACTTCCAGAACAACATTTTAAAAATAAATTACTCACCCCCTTGTCATCCAAGATGTTCATGTCTTTCTGTCTTCAGTCGTAAAGAAATTATGGTTTTTGAGGAAAACATTTCAGGATTTTTCCTCATATAATGGACTTCAGTTGTGCCCACGATTTTGAACATCCAAAATGTAGTTAAATGCAGCTTCAAAAGGCTCTAAACGATCCCAGCCGAGGAAGAAGGGACTTACCTAGCGAAACGACCGGTCATTTTTTACGAAAAATAAAAATTTGTATACTTTTTAAGCACAAAGGTTTGTGTAGTCGTATAGTACAGGCTCTGGGATGCGGGTTCACGACACTATGTACTATTGAATCACGTTGAAAGGTCACATGGAACTACAGACCCAGTGTTTACAAAGTGAACGCGCAAAGTCTAATAAAGTGCAAGTAAGTCAAACGCTGTTCACAAACAAAAAGCTACAATGATGTCGGACAATTCTGAAGTTGTAGGAAAAAATAAGATGGAGTTTTTCGCCATTCTCTACCTTTTTGAGCCAGAGTACACAGACGATGAACTTAGACGTGATTCGTAATAGTGATGGAAAGTTTGGATCATTTTACAGATGAACGAATCTTTTTCCGAGTCATTTCGTTCATTTTAGCAAAATATAATTAAAATGTTACGTGTTACTTCCTTAACACATCTACTGCTTAGACAAACGTTGATCACACTACAAACAAGACAAAATTGTAATGCTATAAGAAACAGAAAAGATTAATTTATTGTTTACCTGGGTCTCTAGTCTATGATCGCTCACCTCACCTCTTATCTGACAAGTTTTCGGGTTCGAGTTGTTCATTCATCACGTAACAGCCCCGTAAGATGAACAAACGACTCAAAAAACCCGAAGACTCAAAACAGGTGAACTGAATTCCAGACTGAACGAATCACTCCCAGAGACGACTCGTTCTTCCCGAGTCACATTAAAGATCCGTTCAAAATGAACGAATCGTTCAAGAATGCGCATCCCAGAGCCTGTGCTACACGAGCTTTTGTGCTTAAAAAGTATACAAATTTTTATTTTTCGAAA